>JAUIMM010003088.1:0-126062 GCA_031769625.1 Taudactylus pleione
GAATTTGGGGATTTTTGAAGGAAAAAGTTTTGGCCGATTTTTAAGGTCAGGGGGCTTACAGAATTTTTCATAATGATAAATATATTTCTGGAGAGTTCTGTGTCAAAATAAAGCACCAAAATCAACTTCTGTCACCGCAGCAAATCTTTTTTAAGGTTTACTAAAAGTTTTAAGCAGAATTTGGGGGATTTTTCAAGGAAAAAATTTTTGGCCGATTTTTAAGGTCCGGGGCTTACACAATTTTCATGTGGGTAAATATATTTCTGGAGAGTTCTGTGTCAAAATTAAGCACCAAAATCAACTTCTGTCACCGCAGCAAATCATTTTTAAGGTTTACTGAAAGTTTTAAGCAGAATTTGGGGATTTTTGAAGAAAAACATTTTTGCACGATTTTTAAGGTCCGGGGCTTACAGAATTTTTCATATGGGTAAATATATTTCTGGAGAGTTCTGTGTCAAAATTAAGCACCAAAATCATCTTCTGTCACCGCAGCAAATCTTTTCTAAGGTTACTAAAAGTTTTAATCAGAATTTGGGGATTTTTGAAGAAAAAATTTTTGGCCAATTTTTAAGGTCCGGGGCTTACAGAATTTTTCATATGGGTAAATATATTTCTGGAGAGTTCTGTGTCAAAATTAAGCACCAAAATCAACTTCTGTCACCGCAGCAAATCATTTTTCAGGTGTACCGAAAGTTTTAAGCAGAATTTGGGAATTTATGAAGAACAAAATTTTTGGCCGATTTTTAAGGTCCAGGGCTTACAGAATTTTTCATATGGGTAAATTTGTTTCTGGAGAGTTCTGTGTCAAAATTAAGCACCAAAATCAACTTCTGTCACCGCAGGAAATCTTTTTTAAGGTTTACTGAAAGTTTTAAGCAGAATTTGGGGATTTTTGAAGAAAAACATTTTTGCACGATTTTTAAGGTCCGGGGCTTAAAGAATTTTTCATACGGGTAAATATATTTTTGGAGAGTTCTGTGTCAAAATTAAGCACCAAAATCAACTTCTGTCACTGCAGCAAATCTTTTCTAAGGTTTACTAAAAGTTTTAATCAGAATTTGGGGGATTTTTGAAGAACAAAATTTTTGGCCAATTTTTAAGGTCCGGGGCTTACAGAATTTTTCATATGTGTAAATATATTTCTGGACAGTTCGGTGTCAAAATTAAGCACCAAAATCAACTTCTCTCACCGCAGCAAATCATTTTCAGGTGTACCGAAAGTTTTAAGCAGAATTTGGGGATTTTTGAAGAAAAAAAATTTTTGGCCGATTTTTAAGGTCCAGGGCTTACAGAATTTTTTATATGGGTAAATATATTTCTGGAGAGTTCTGTTTCAAAATTAAGCACCAAAATCAACTTCTGTCACCGCAGCACATCTTTTTTAAGTTTACTGAAAGTTTTAAGCAGAATTTGGGGATTTTTGAAGAAAAACATTTTTGCCCGATTTTTAAGGTCCGGGGCTTACAGAATTTTTCATACGGGTAAATATATTTCTGGAGAGTTCTGTGTCAAAATTAAGCACCAAAATCAACTTCTGTAACCGCAGCAAATCTTTTCTAAGGTTTACTAAAAGTTTTAATCAGAATTTGGGGAGTTTTGAAGAACAACATTTTTGGCCGATTTTTAAGGTCCGGGCTTACAGAATTTTTCATATGGGTAAATATATTCTGGAGAGTTCTGTGGCAAAAGTAAGCACCAAAATCAACTTCTGTCACTGCAGCAAATCATTTTTCAGGTGTACCGAAAGTTTTAACAGAATTTAGGGATTTTGAAGAAAAACATTTTTGCACGATTTTTAAGGTCCGGGGCTTACAGAATTTTTCATATGGGTAAATATATTTCTGGAGAGTTCTGTGTCAAAATTAAGCACCAAAATCATCTTCTCTCACCCCAGCAAATCTTTTCTAAGGTTTACTAAAAGTTTTATTCAGAATTTGGGGATTTTTGAAGAACAAAATTTTTGGCTAATTTGTAAGGTCCGGGGCTTACAGAATTTTTTCATATTGGTAATTTATTTCTGGACAGTTCTGTGTCAAAATTAAGAACCAAAATCAACTTCTGTCACCGCAGAAAATCATTTTTCAGGTGTACCGAAAGGTTAAGCAGAATTTGGGGATTTTGAAGAAAAAAATTTTTGGCCGATTTTTAAGGTCCAGGGCTTACAGAATTTTTCACCTGGGTAAATATATTTCTGGAGAGTTCTGTGTCAAAATTAAGCACCAAAATCAACTTCTGTCACCGCACCAAATCTTTTTTTAAGGTTTACTAAAAGTTTTAAGCAGAATTTGAGAATTTTTGAAGGAAAAACTTTTTGGCCGATTTTTAAGGTGCGGGGGCTTACACAATTTTTCATAATGGTAAATATATTTCTGGAGAGTTCTGTGTCAAAATAAAGCACCAAAATCAACTTCTGTCACCGCAGCAAATCTTTTTTAAGGTTTACTAAAAGTTTTAAGCAGAATTTGGGGATTTTTGAAGGAAAAAATTTTTGCCCGATTTTTAAGGTCCGGGGCTTACAGAATTTTTCATATGGGTAAATATATTTCTGAGAGTTTCTGTGTCAAAATTAAGCACCAAAATCAACTTCTGTCACCGCAGCAAATCATTTTTAAGGTTTACTGAAAGTTTTAAGCAGAATTTGGGGATTTTTGAATTAAAACATTTTTGCAAGATTTTTAAGATCCGGGGCTTACAGAATTTTTCATATGGGTAACTATATTTCTGGACAGTTCTGTGTCAAAATTAAGCACCAAAATCAACTTCTGTCACCCGCAGCAAATCATTTTTCAGGTGTACCGAAAGGTTTAAGCAGAATTTGGGGATTTTTGAAGAAAAAAATTTTTTGCCAATTTTTAAGGTCCGGGCTTACAGAATTTTTCATAATGGTAAATATATTTCTGGACAGTTCTGTGTCAAAATTAAGCACGAACATTAACTTCTGTCACCGCAGCAAATCATTTTTCAGGTGTACCGAAAGTTTTAAGCAGAATTTGGGGATTTTTGAAGAAAAAAATTTTGGGCCGATTTTTAAGGTCCAGGGCTTACAGAATTTTTTATATGGGTAAATATATTTCTGGAGAGTTCTGTGTCAAAATTAAGCACCAAAATCATCCTCTGTCACCACAGCAAATCTTTTCTAAGGTTTACTGAAAGTTTTAATCAGAATTTGGGGATTTTTGAAGAAATACATTTTTGGCCGATTTTAAGGTCCGGGGCTACAGAATTTTTTCTTATGGTAAATATATTTCTGGAGAGTTCTGTGTCAAAATTAAGCACCAAAATCAACTTCTGTCACCGCAGCATATCATTTTTAGGTTAACTGAACGTTTTAAGCAGAATTTTGGGGATTGTTGAAGAAAAACATTTTTGGCTGATTTTTAAGGTCCGGGGCTTACAGATTTTTTCATACGGGTAAATATATTTCTGGAGAGTTCTGTGTCAAAATTAAGCTCCAAAATCATCTCCTGTCACCCCAGCAAATCTTTTCTAAGGTTACTAAAAGTTTTAATCAGAAATTTGGGGATTTTTGAAGAACAAAATTTTGGGCAATTTTTAAGGTCCGGGGCTTACAGAATTTTTCATATTGGTAAATATATTTCTGGACAGTTCTGTGTCAAAATTAAGCACAAAATCAACTTCTGTTACTGCAGAAAATCATTTTTCAGGTGTACCGAAAGGTTTAAGCAGAATTTGGGGATTTTTGAAGAAAAACATTTTTGGCCGATTTTTAAGGTCCAGGGGGCTTACAGAATTTTTTCACATGGGTAAATATATTTCTGGAGAGTTCTGTGTCAAAATTAAGCACCAAAATCAACTTCTGTCACCGCACCAAATCTTTTTTTAAGGTTTACTAAAAGTTTTAAGCAGAATTTGGGGATTTTTGAAGGAAACACTTTTTGGCCGATTTTAAGGTCCGGGGCTTACAGAAATTTTTCATAACGGTAACTATATTTTCTGGACAGTTCTGTGTCAAAATTAAGCACCAAAATCAACTTCTGTCACCGCAGCAAATCTTTTTTTAAGGTTTACTGAAAGTTTTAATCAGAATTTGGGGATTTTTAAAGAAAAACATTTTTGCCGATTTTTAAGGTCCGGGGCTTACAGAATTTTTTCTTATGGGTAAATATATTTCTGGACAGTTCTGTGTCAAAATTAAGCAACAACATCAACTTCTGTCAACGCAGCAAATCATTTTTCAGGTGTACCGAAAGTTTTAAGCAGAATTTGGGGATTTTTGAAGAAAAAAATTTTTGGCTGATTTTTAAGGTCCGGGGCTTACAGAATTTTTCTTACGCGTAAATATATTTCTGGAGAGTTCTGTGTCAAAATTAAGCACCAAAATCATCTCCTGTCACCCCAGCAAATCTTTTCTAAGGTTTACTAAAAGTTTTAATCAGAATTTGGGGATTTTTGAAGAACAAAATTTTGGGCCAATTTTTAAGGTCCGGGGCTTACAGAATTTTTCATATTGGTAAATATATTTCTGGACAGTTCTGTGTCAAAATTAAGCACCAAAATCAACTTCTGTCACTGCAGAAAATCATTTTTCAGGTGTACCGAAAGGTTTAAGCAGAATTTGGGGATTTTGAAGAAAAACATTTTTGGCCGATTTTTAAGGTCCAGGGCTTACCAGAATTTTTCACATGGGTAAATATATTTCTGGAGAGTTCTGTGTCAAAATTAAGCACCAAAATCAACTTCTGTCACCGCACCAAATCTTTTTTTAAGGTTTACTAAAAGTTTTAAGCAGAATTTGGGGATTTTTGAAGGAAAAAGTTTTGGCCGATTTTTAAGGTCAGGGGCTTACAGAATTTTTCATAATGATAAATATATTTCTGGAGAGTTCTGTGTCAAAATAAGCACCAAAATCAACTTCTGTCACCGCAGCAAATCTTTTTTAAGGTTTACTAAAAGTTTTAAGCAGAATTTGGGGATTTTTCAAGGAAAAAATTTTTGGCCGATTTTTAAGGTCCGGGGCTTACACAATTTTTCATGTGGGTAAATATATTTCTGGAGAGTTCTGTGTCAAAATTAAGCACCAAAATCAACTTCTGTCACCGCAGCAAATCATTTTTAAGGTTTACTGAAAGTTTTAAGCAGAATTTGGGGATTTTTGAAGAAAAACATTTTTGCACGATTTTTAAGGTCCGGGGCTTACAGAATTTTTCATATGGGTAAATATATTTCTGGAGAGTTCTGTGTCAAAATTAAGCACCAAAATCATCTTCTGTCACCGCAGCAAATCTTTTCTAAGGTTTACTAAAAGTTTTAATCAGAATTTGGGGATTTTTGAAGAAAAAATTTTTGGCCAATTTTTAAGGTCCGGGGCTTACAGAATTTTTCAATATGGGTAAATATATTTCTGGAGAGTTCTGTGTCAAAATTAAGCACCAAAATCAACTTCTGTCACCGCAGCAAATCATTTTTCAGGTGTACCGAAAGTTTTAAGCAGAATTTGGGAATTTATGAAGAACAAAATTTTTGGCCGATTTTTAAGGTCCAGGGCTTACAGAATTTTTCATATGGGTAAATTTGTTTCTGGAGAGTTCTGTGTCAAAATTAAGCACCAAAATCAACTTCTGTCACCGCAGGAAATCTTTTTTAAGGTTTACTGAAAGTTTTAAGCAGAATTTGGGGATTTTTGAAGAAAAACATTTTTGCACGATTTTTAAGGTCCGGGGCTTAAAGAATTTTTCATACGGGTAAATATATTTTTGGAGAGTTCTGTGTCAAAATTAAGCACCAAAATCAACTTCTGTCACTGCAGCAAATCTTTTCTAAGGTTTACTAAAAGTTTTAATCAGAATTTGGGGATTTTTGAAGAACAAAATTTTTTGGCCAATTTTTAAGGTCCGGGGCTTACAGAATTTTTCATATGTGTAAATATATTTCTGGACAGTTCGGTGTCAAAATTAAGCACCAAAATCAACTTCTCTCACCGCAGCAAATCATTTTTCAGGTGTACCGAAAGTTTTAAGCAGAAATTGGGGATTTTTGAAGAAAAAATTTTTGGCCAATTTTTAAGGTCCGGGGCTTACAGAAATTTTCATAATGGTAAATATATTTCTGGACAGTTCTGTGTCAACATTAAGCACCAACATTAACTTCTGTCACCGCAGCAAATCATTTTTCAGGTGTACCGAAAGTTTTAAGCAGAATTTGGGATTTTTGAAGAAAAAAATTTTTGGCCGATTTTTAAGGTCCAGGCTTACAGAATTTTTATATGGGTAAATATATTTCTGGAGAGTTCTGTTTCAAAATTAAGCACCAAAATCAACTTCTGTCACCGCAGCACATCTTTTTTTAAGGTTTACTGAAAGTTTTAAGCAGAATTTGGGGATTTTTGAAGAAAAACATTTTTGCCCGATTTTTAAGGTCCGGGGCTTACAGAATTTTTTCATACGGGTAAATATATTTCTGGAGAGTTCTGTGTCAAAATTAAGCACCAAAATCAACTTCTGTAACCGCAGCAAATCTTTTCTAAGGTACTAAAAGTTTTAATCAGAATTTGGGGAGTTTTGAAGAACAACATTTTTGGCCGATTTTTAAGGTCCGGGGCTTACAGAATTTTTCATATGGGTAAATATATTTCTGGAGAGTTCTGTGGCAAAAGTAAGCACCAAAATCAACTTCTGTCACTGCAGCAAATCATTTTTCAGGTGTACCGAAAGTTTTAAACAGAATTTAGGGATTTTTGAAGAAAAACATTTTTGCACGATTTTTAAGGTCCGGGGCTTACAGAATTTTTCATATGGGTAAATATATTTCTGGAGAGTTCTGTGTCAAAATTAAGCACCAAAATCATCTTCTCTCACCCCAGCAAATCTTTTCTAAGGTTTACTAAAAGTTTTATTCAGAATTTGGGGATTTTTGAAGAACAAAATTTTTGGCTAATTTTTAAGGTCCGGGGCTTACAGAATTTTTCATATTGGTAAATTTATTTCTGGACAGTTCTGTGTCAAAATTAAGAACCAAAATCAACTTCTGTCACCGCAGAAAATCATTTTTCAGGTGTACCGAAAGGTTTAAGCAGAATTTGGGGATTTTTGAAGAAAAAAATTTTTGGCCGATTTTTAAGGTCCAGGGCTTACAGAATTTTTCACCTGGGTAAATATATTTCTGGAGAGTTCTGTGTCAAAATTAAGCACCAAAATCAACTTCTGTCACCGCACCAAATCTTTTTTTAAGGTTTACTAAAAGTTTTAAGCAGAATTTGAGAATTTTTGAAGGAAAAACTTTTTGGCCGATTTTTAAGGTGCGGGGCTTACACAATTTTTCATAATGGTAAATATATTTCTGGAGAGTTCTGTGTCAAAATAAAGCACCAAAATCAACTTCTGTCACCGCAGCAAATCTTTTTTAAGGTTTACTAAAAGTTTTAAGCAGAATTTGGGGATTTTTGAAGGAAAAAATTTTTGCCCGATTTTTAAGGTCCGGGGCTTACAGAATTTTTCATATGGGTAAATATATTTCTGGAGAGTTCTGTGTCAAAATTAAGCACCAAAATCAACTTCTGTCACCGCAGCAAATCATTTTTAAGGTTTACTGAAAGTTTTAAGCAGAATTTGGGGATTTTTGAATTAAAACATTTTTGCAAGATTTTTAAGATCCGGGGCTTACAGAATTTTTCATATGGGTAACTATATTTCTGGACAGTTCTGTGTCAAAATTAAGCACCAAAATCAACTTCTGTCACCGCAGCAAATCATTTTTCAGGTGTACCGAAAGGTTTAAGCAGAATTTGGGGATTTTTGAAGAAAAAATTTTTTGCCAATTTTTAAGGTCCGGGGCTTACAGAATTTTTCATAATGGTAAATATATTTCTGGACAGTTCTGTGTCAAAATTAAGCACGAACATTAACTTCTGTCACCGCAGCAAATCATTTTTCAGGTGTACCGAAAGTTTTAAGCAGAATTTGGGGATTTTTGAAGAAAAAAATTTTGGGCCGATTTTTAAGGTCCAGGGCTTACAGAATTTTTTATATGGGTAAATATATTTCTGGAGAGTTCTGTGTCAAAATTAAGCACCAAAATCATCCTCTGTCACCACAGCAAATCTTTTCTAAGGTTTACTGAAAGTTTTAATCAGAATTTGGGGATTTTTGAAGAAATACATTTTTGGCCGATTTTTAAGGTCCGGGGCTTACAGAATTTTTTCTTATGGGTAAATATATTTCTGGAGAGTTCTGTGTCAAAATTAAGCACCAAAATCAACTTCTGTCACCGCAGCATATCATTTTTAAGGTTTACTGAACGTTTTAAGCAGAATTTGGGGATTGTTGAAGAAAAACATTTTTGGCTGATTTTTAAGGTCCGGGGCTTACAGATTTTTTCATACGGGTAAATATATTTCTGGAGAGTTCTGTGTCAAAATTAAGCTCCAAAATCATCTCCTGTCACCCCAGCAAATCTTTTCTAAGGTTTACTAAAAGTTTTAATCAGAATTTGGGGATTTTTGAAGAACAAAATTTTGGGCCAATTTTTAAGGTCCGGGGCTTACAGAATTTTTCATATTGGTAAATATATTTCTGGACAGTTCTGTGTCAAAATTAAGCACCAAAATCAACTTCTGTTACTGCAGAAAATCATTTTTCAGGTGTACCGAAAGGTTTAAGCAGAATTTGGGGATTTTTGAAGAAAAACATTTTTGGCCGATTTTTAAGGTCCAGGGCTTACAGAATTTTTCACATGGGTAAATATATTTCTGGAGAGTTCTGTGTCAAAATTAAGCACCAAAATCAACTTCTGTCACCGCACCAAATCTTTTTTTAAGGTTTACTAAAAGTTTTAAGCAGAATTTGGGGATTTTTGAAGGAAACACTTTTTGGCCGATTTTTAAGGTCCGGGGCTTACAGAATTTTTCATAACGGTAACTATATTTCTGGACAGTTCTGTGTCAAAATTAAGCACCAAAATCAACTTCTGTCACCGCAGCAAATCTTTTTTTAAGGTTTACTGAAAGTTTTAATCAGAATTTGGGGATTTTTAAAGAAAAACATTTTTGGCCGATTTTTAAGGTCCGGGGCTTACAGAATTTTTTCTTATGGGTAAATATATTTCTGGACAGTTCTGTGTCAAAATTATGCAACAACATCAACTTCTGTCAACGCAGCAAATCATTTTTCAGGTGTACCGAAAGTTTTAAGCAGAATTTGGGGATTTTTGAAGAAAAAATTTTTTGGCTGATTTTTAAGGTCCGGGGCTTACAGATTTTTTCATATGGGTAAATATATTTCTGGAGAGTTCTGTGTCAAAATTAAGCACCAAAATCAACTTCTGTCACCGCAGCAAATCATTTTTAAGGTTGACTGAAAGTTTTGAGCAGAATTTGGGGATTGTTGAAGAAAAACATTTTTGCACGATTTTTAAGGTCCGGGGCTTACAGAATTTTTCATACGGGTAAATATATTTCTGGAGAGTTCTGTGTCAAAATTAAGCACCAAAATCATCTCCTGTCACCCCAGCAAATCTTTTCTAAGGTTTACTAAAAGTTCTAATCAGAATTTGGGGATTTTTGAAGAACAAAATTTTGGGCCAATTTTTAAGGTCCGGGGCTTACAGAATTTTTCATATTGGTAAATATATTTCTGGACAGTTCTGTGTCAAAATTAAGCACCAAAATCAACTTCTGTCACTGCAGAAAATCATTTTTCAGGTGTACCGAAAGGTTTAAGCAGAATTTGGGGATTTTTGAAGAAAAACATTTTTGGCCGATTTTTAAGGTCCAGGGCTTACAGAATTTTTCACATGGGTAAATATATTTCTGGAGAGTTCTGTGTCAAAATTAAGCACCAAAATCAACTTCTGTCACCGCACCAAATCTTTTTTTAAGGTTTACTAAAAGTTTTAAGCAGAATTTGGGGATTTTTGAAGGAAAAACTTTTTGGCCGATTTTTAAGGTCAGGGGCTTACAGAATTTTTCATAATGGTAAATATATTCCTGGAGAGTTCTGTGTCAAAATAAAGCACCAAAATCAACTTCTGTCACCGCAGCAAATCTTTTTTAAGGTTTACTAAAAGTTTTAAGCAGAATTTGGGGATTTTTGAAGGAAAAAATTTTTGGCCGATTTTTAAGGTCCGGGGCTTACACAATTTTTCATGTGGGTAAATATATTTCTGGAGAGTTCTGTGTCAAAATTAAGCACCAAAATCAACTTCTGTAACCGCAGCAAATCTTTTCTAAGGTTTACTAAAAGTTTTAATCAGAATTTGGGGAGTTTTGAAGAACAACATTTTTGGCCGATTTTTAAGGTCCGGGGCTTACAGAATTTTTCATATGGGTAAATATATTTCTGGAGAGTTCTGTGGCAAAAGTAAGCACCAAAATCAACTTCTGTCACTGCAGCAAATCATTTTTCAGGTGTACCGAAAGTTTTAAACAGAATTTAGGGATTTTTGAAGAAAAACATTTTTGCAGGATTTTTAAGGTCCGGGGCTTACAGAATTTTTCATATGGGTAAATATATTTCTGGAGAGTTCTGTGTCAAAATTAAGCACCAAAATCATCTTCTCTCACCCCAGCAAATCTTTTCTAAGGTTTACTAAAAGTTTTATTCAGAATTTGGGGATTTTTGAAGAACAAAATTTTTGGCTAATTTTTAAGGTCCGGGGCTTACAGAATTTTTCATATTGGTAAATTTATTTCTGGACAGTTCTGTGTCAAAATTAAGAACCAAAATCAACTTCTGTCACCGCAGAAAATCATTTTTCAGGTGTACCGAAAGGTTTAAGCAGAATTTGGGGATTTTTGAAGAAAAAAATTTTTGGCCGATTTTTAAGGTCCAGGGCTTACAGAATTTTTCACCTGGGTAAATATATTTCTGGAGAGTTCTGTGTCAAAATTAAGCACCAAAATCAACTTCTGTCACCGCACCAAATCTTTTTTTAAGGTTTACTAAAAGTTTTAAGCAGAATTTGAGAATTTTTGAAGGAAAAACTTTTTGGCCGATTTTTAAGGTGCGGGGCTTACACAATTTTTCATAATGGTAAATATATTTCTGGAGAGTTCTGTGTCAAAATAAAGCACCAAAATCAACTTCTGTCACCGCAGCAAATCTTTTTTAAGGTTTACTAAAAGTTTTAAGCAGAATTTGGGGATTTTTGAAGGAAAAAATTTTTGCCCGATTTTTAAGGTCCGGGGCTTACAGAATTTTTCATATGGGTAAATATATTTCTGGAGAGTTCTGTGTCAAAATTAAGCACCAAAATCAACTTCTGTCACCGCAGCAAATCATTTTTAAGGTTTACTGAAAGTTTTAAGCAGAATTTGGGGATTTTTGAATTAAAACATTTTTGCAAGATTTTTAAGATCCGGGGCTTACAGAATTTTTCATATGGGTAACTATATTTCTGGACAGTTCTGTGTCAAAATTAAGCACCAAAATCAACTTCTGTCACCGCAGCAAATCATTTTTCAGGTGTACCGAAAGGTTTAAGCAGAATTTGGGGATTTTTGAAGAAAAAATTTTTTGCCAATTTTTAAGGTCCGGGGCTTACAGAATTTTTCATAATGGTAAATATATTTCTGGACAGTTCTGTGTCAAAATTAAGCACGAACATTAACTTCTGTCACCGCAGCAAATCATTTTTCAGGTGTACCGAAAGTTTTAAGCAGAATTTGGGGATTTTTGAAGAAAAAAATTTTGGGCCGATTTTTAAGGTCCAGGGCTTACAGAATTTTTTATATGGGTAAATATATTTCTGGAGAGTTCTGTGTCAAAATTAAGCACCAAAATCATCCTCTGTCACCACAGCAAATCTTTTCTAAGGTTTACTGAAAGTTTTAATCAGAATTTGGGGATTTTTGAAGAAATACATTTTTGGCCGATTTTTAAGGTCCGGGGCTTACAGAATTTTTTCTTATGGGTAAATATATTTCTGGAGAGTTCTGTGTCAAAATTAAGCACCAAAATCAACTTCTGTCACCGCAGCATATCATTTTTAAGGTTTACTGAACGTTTTAAGCAGAATTTGGGGATTGTTGAAGAAAAACATTTTTGGCTGATTTTTAAGGTCCGGGGCTTACAGATTTTTTCATACGGGTAAATATATTTCTGGAGAGTTCTGTGTCAAAATTAAGCTCCAAAATCATCTCCTGTCACCCCAGCAAATCTTTTCTAAGGTTTACTAAAAGTTTTAATCAGAATTTGGGGATTTTTGAAGAACAAAATTTTGGGCCAATTTTTAAGGTCCGGGGCTTACAGAATTTTTCATATTGGTAAATATATTTCTGGACAGTTCTGTGTCAAAATTAAGCACCAAAATCAACTTCTGTTACTGCAGAAAATCATTTTTCAGGTGTACCGAAAGGTTTAAGCAGAATTTGGGGATTTTTGAAGAAAAACATTTTTGGCCGATTTTTAAGGTCCAGGGCTTACAGAATTTTTCACATGGGTAAATATATTTCTGGAGAGTTCTGTGTCAAAATTAAGCACCAAAATCAACTTCTGTCACCGCACCAAATCTTTTTTTAAGGTTTACTAAAAGTTTTAAGCAGAATTTGGGGATTTTTGAAGGAAACACTTTTTGGCCGATTTTTAAGGTCCGGGGCTTACAGAATTTTTCATAACGGTAACTATATTTCTGGACAGTTCTGTGTCAAAATTAAGCACCAAAATCAACTTCTGTCACCGCAGCAAATCTTTTTTTAAGGTTTACTGAAAGTTTTAATCAGAATTTGGGGATTTTTAAAGAAAAACATTTTTGGCCGATTTTTAAGGTCCGGGGCTTACAGAATTTTTTCTTATGGGTAAATATATTTCTGGACAGTTCTGTGTCAAAATTAAGCAACAACATCAACTTCTGTCAACGCAGCAAATCATTTTTCAGGTGTACCGAAAGTTTTAAGCAGAATTTGGGGATTTTTGAAGAAAAAAATTTTTGGCTGATTTTTAAGGTCCGGGGCTTACAGATTTTTTCATATGGGTAAATATATTTCTGGAGAGTTCTGTGTCAAAATTAAGCACCAAAATCAACTTCTGTCACCGCAGCAAATCATTTTTAAGGTTGACTGAAAGTTTTGAGCAGAATTTGGGGATTGTTGAAGAAAAACATTTTTGCACGATTTTTAAGGTCCGGGGCTTACAGAATTTTTCATACGGGTAAATATATTTCTGGAGAGTTCTGTGTCAAAATTAAGCACCAAAATCATCTCCTGTCACCCCAGCAAATCTTTTCTAAGGTTTACTAAAAGTTCTAATCAGAATTTGGGGATTTTTGAAGAACAAAATTTTGGGCCAATTTTTAAGGTCCGGGGCTTACAGAATTTTTCATATTGGTAAATATATTTCTGGACAGTTCTGTGTCAAAATTAAGCACCAAAATCAACTTCTGTCACTGCAGAAAATCATTTTTCAGGTGTACCGAAAGGTTTAAGCAGAATTTGGGGATTTTTGAAGAAAAACATTTTTGGCCGATTTTTAAGGTCCAGGGCTTACAGAATTTTTCACATGGGTAAATATATTTCTGGAGAGTTCTGTGTCAAAATTAAGCACCAAAATCAACTTCTGTCACCGCACCAAATCTTTTTTTAAGGTTTACTAAAAGTTTTAAGCAGAATTTGGGGATTTTTGAAGGAAAAACTTTTTGGCCGATTTTTAAGGTCAGGGGCTTACAGAATTTTTCATAATGGTAAATATATTCCTGGAGAGTTCTGTGTCAAAATAAAGCACCAAAATCAACTTCTGTCACCGCAGCAAATCTTTTTTAAGGTTTACTAAAAGTTTTAAGCAGAATTTGGGGATTTTTGAAGGAAAAAATTTTTGGCCGATTTTTAAGGTCCGGGGCTTACACAATTTTTCATGTGGGTAAATATATTTCTGGAGAGTTCTGTGTCAAAATTAAGCACCAAAATCAACTTCTGTCACCGCAGCAAATCATTTTTAAGGTTTACTGAAAGTTTTAAGCAGAATTTGGGGATTTTTGAAGAAAAACATTTTTGCACGATTTTTAAGGTCCGGGGCTTACAGAATTTTTCATATGGGTAAATATATTTCTGGAGAGTTCTATGTCAAAATTAAGCACCAAAATCATCTTCTGTCACCGCAGCAAATCTTTTCTAAGGTTTACTAAAAGTTTTAATCAGAATTTGGGGATTTTTGAAGAAAAAATTTTTGGCCAATTTTTAAGGTCCGGGGCTTACAGAATTTTTCATATGGGTAAATATATTTCTGGAGAGTTCTGTGTCAAAATTAAGCACCAAAATCAACTTCTGTCACCGCAGCAAATCATTTTTCAGGTGTACCGAAAGTTTTAAGCAGAATTTGGGAATTTTTGAAGAAAAAAATTTTTGGCCAATTTTTAAGGTCCAGGGCTTACAGAATTTTTCATATGGGTAAATTTGTTTCTGGAGAGTTCTGTGTCAAAATTAAGCACCAAAATCAACTTCTGTCACCGCAGCAAATCTTTTTTAAGGTTTACTGAAAGTTTTAAGCAGAATTTGGGGATTTTTGAAGAAAAACATTTTTGCACGATTTTTAAGGTCCGGGGCTTAAAGAATTTTTCATACGGGTAAATATATTTTTGGAGAGTTCTGTGTCAAAATTAAGCACCAAAATCAACTTCTGTCACTGCAGCAAATCTTTTCTAAGGTTTACTAAAAGTTTTAATCAGAATTTGGGGATTTTTGAAGAACAAAATTTTTGCACGATTTTTAAGGTCCGGGGCTTACAGAATTTTTCATATGGGTAAATATATTTCTGGACAGTTCGGTGTCAAAATTAAGCACCAAAATCAACTTCTCTCACCGCAGCAAATCATTTTTCAGGTGTACCGAAAGGTTTAAGCAGAAATTGGGGATTTTTGAAGAAAAAATTTTTGGCCAATTTTTAAGGTCCGGGGCTTACAGAAATTTTCATAATGGTAAATATATTTCTGGACAGTTCTGTGTCAACATTAAGCACCAACATTAACTTCTGTCACCGCAGCAAATCTTTTTTAAGGTTTACTAAAAGTTTTAAGCAGAATTTGGGGATTTTTGAAGGAAAAACTTTTTGGCCGATTTTTAAGGTCCGGGGCTTACACAATTTTTCATGTGGGTAAATATATTTCTGGAGAGTTCTGTGTCAAAATTAAGCACCAAAATCAACTTCTGTCACCGCAGCAAATCATTTTTAAGGTTTACTGAAAGTTTTAAGCAGAATTTGGGGATTTTTGAAGAAAAACATTTTTGCACGATTTTTAAGGTCCGGGGCTTACAGAATTTTTCATATGAGTAAATATATTTCTGGAGAGTTCTGTGTCAAAATTAAGCACCAAAATCATCTTCTGTCACCGCAGCAAATCTTTTCTAAGGTTTACTAAAAGTTTTAATCAGAATTTGGGGATTTTTGAAGAAAAAATTTTTGGCCAATTTTTAAGGTCCGGCGCTTACAGAATTTTTCATATGGGTAAATATATTTCTGGAGAGTTCTGTGTCAAAATTAAGCACCAAAATCAACTTCTGTCACCGCAGCAAATCATTTTTCAGGTGTACCGAAAGTTTTAAGCAGAATTTGGGAATTTTTGAAGAAAAAAATTTTTGGCCGATTTTTAAGGTCCAGGG
The DNA here is from genome assembly GCA_031769625.1 of Taudactylus pleione. Lineage (NCBI taxonomy): Eukaryota > Metazoa > Chordata > Amphibia > Anura > Myobatrachidae > Taudactylus > Taudactylus pleione. Next base: position 15,542 of record JAUIMM010003088.1, read on the forward strand.
CTTACAGAATTTTTCATATGGGTAAATTTGTTTCTGGAGAGTTCTGTGTCAAAATTAAGCACCAAAATCAACTTCTGTCACCGCAGCAAATCTTTTTTAAGGTTTACTGAAAGTTATAAGCAGAATTTGGGGATTTTTGAAGAAAAACATTTTTGCACGATTTTTAAGGTCCGGGGCTTAAAGAATTTTTCATACGGGTAAATATATTTTTGGAGAGTTCTGTGTCAAAATTAAGCACCAAAATCAACTTCTGTCACTGCAGCAAATCTTTTCTAAGGTTTACTAAAAGTTTTAATCAGAATTTGGGGATTTTTGAAGAACAAAATTTTTGCACGATTTTTAAGGTCCGGGGCTTACAGAATTTTTCATATGGGTAAATATATTTCTGGACAGTTCGGTGTCAAAATTAAGCACCAAAATCAACTTCTCTCACCGCAGCAAATCCTTTTTCAGGTGTACCGAAAGGTTTAAGCAGAAATTGGGGATTTTTGAAGAAAAAATTTTTGGCCAATTTTTAAGGTCCGGGGCTTACAGAAATTTTCATAATGGTAAATATATTTCTGGACAGTTCTGTGTCAACATTAAGCACCAACATTAACTTCTGTCACCACAGCAAATCATTTTTCAGGTGTACCGAAAGTTTTAAGCAGAATTTGGGGATTTTTGAAGAAAAAAATTTTTGGCCGATTTTTAAGGTCCAGGGCTTACAGAATTTTTTATATGGGTAAATATATTTCTGGAGAGTTCTGTGTCAAAATTAAGCACCAAAATCAACTTCTGTCACCGCAGCACATCTTTTTTTAAGGTTTACTGAAAGTTTTAAGCAGAATTTGGGGATTTTTGAAGAAAAACATTTTTGCCCGATTTTTAAGGTCCGGGGCTTACAGAATTTTTCATACGGGTAAATATATTTCTGGAGAGTTCTGTGTCAAAATTAAGCACCAAAATCAACTTCTGTAACCGCAGCAAATCTTTTCTAAGGTTTACTAAAAGTTTTAATCAGAATTTGGGGAGTTTTGAAGAACAAAATTTTTGGCCGATTTTTAAGGTCCGGGGCTTACAGAATTTTTCATATGGGTAAATATATTTCTGGAGAGTTCTGTGGCAAAAGTAAGCACCAAAATCAACTTCTGTCACTGCAGCAAATCATTTTTCAGGTGTACCGAAAGTTTTAAACAGAATTTAGGGATTTTTGAAGAAAAACATTTTTGCACGATTTTTAAGGTCCGGGGCTTACAGAATTTTTCATATGGGTAAATATATTTCTGGAGAGTTCTGTGTCAAAATTAAGCACCAAAATCATCTTCTCTCACCCCAGCAAATCTTTTCTAAGGTTTACTAAAAGTTTTATTCAGAATTTGGGGATTTTTGAAGAACAAAATTTTTGGCTAATTTTTGAGGTCCGGGGCTTACAGAATTTTTCATATTGGTAAATTTATTTCTGGACAGTTCTGTGTCAAAATTAAGCACCAAAATCAACTTCTGTCACCGCAGAAAATCATTTTTCAGGTGTACCGAAAGGTTTAAGCAGAATTTGGGGATTTTTGAAGAAAAAAAATTTTGGCCGATTTTTAAGGTCCAGGGCTTACAGAATTTTTCACCTGTTTAAATATATTTCTGGAGAGTTCTGTGTCAAAATTAAGCACCAAAATCAACTTCTGTCACCGCACCAAATCTTTTTTTAAGGTTTACTAAAAGTTTTAAGCAGAATTTGAGAATTTTTGAAGGAAAAACTTTTTGGCCGATTTTTAAGGTGCGGGGCTTACACAATTTTTCATAATGGTAAATATATTTCTGGAGAGTTCTGTGTCAAAATAAAGCACCAAAATCAACTTCTGTCACCGCACCAAATCTTTTTTAAGGTTTACTAAAAGTTTTAAGCAGAATTTGGGGATTTTTGAAGGAAAAAAATTTTGGCCGATTTTTAAGGTCCGGGGCTTACAGAATTTTTCATATGGGTAAATATATTTCTGGAGAGTTCTGTGTCAAAATTAAGCACCAAAATCGACTTCTGTCACCGCAGCAAATCATTTTTAAGGTTTACTGAAAGTTTTAAGCAGAATTTGGGGATTTTTGAATTAAAACATTTTTGCAAGATTTTTAAGATCCGGGGCTTACAGAATTTTTCATATGGGTAACTATATTTCTGGACAGTTCTGTGTCAAAATTAAGCACCAAAATCAACTTCTGTCACCGCAGCAAATCATTTTTCAGGTGTACCGAAAGGTTTAAGCAGAATTTGGGGATTTTTGAAGAAAATTTTTTTTGCCAATTTTTAAGGTCCGGGGCTTACAGAATTTTTCATAATGGTAAATATATTTCTGGACAGTTCTGTGTCAAAATTAAGCACCAACATTAACTTCTGTCACCGCAGCAAATCATTTTTCAGGTGTACCGAAAGTTTTAAGCAGAATTTGGGGATTTTTGAAGAAAAAATTTTGGGCCGATTTTTAAGGTCCGGGGCTTACAGAATTTTTCATAAAATATATTTCTGGAGAGTTCTGTGTCAAAATTAAGCACCAAAATCAACTTCTGTCACCGCACCAAATCTTTTTTTAAGGTTTACTAAAAGTTTTAAGCAGAATTTGGGGATTTTTGAAAGAAAAACTTTTTGGCCGATTTTTAAGGTCCGGGGCTTACACAATTTTTCATAACGGTAAATATATTTCTGGACAGTTCTGTGTCAAAATAAAGCACCAAAATCAACTTCTGTCAACGCAGCAAATCATTTTTCAGGTGTACTGAAAGGTTTAAGCAGAATTTGGGGATTGTTGAAGAAAAACATTTTTGCACAATTTTTAAGGTCCGGGGCTTACAGAATTTTTCATATGGGTAAATATATTTCTGGAGAGTTCTGTGTCAAAATTAAGCACCAAAATCATCTCCTGTCACCCCAGCAAATCTTTTCTAAGGTTTACTAAAAGTTTTAATCAGAATTTGGGGATTTTTGAAGTACAAAATTTTTGGCCAATTTTTAAGGTCCGGGGCATACAGAATTTTTCATATTGGTAAATATATTTCTGGACAGTTCTGTGTCAAAATTAAGCAACAAAATCAACTTCTGTCACCGCAGAAAATCATTTTTCAGGTGTACCGAAAGGTTTAAGCAGAATTTGGGGATTTTTGAAGAAAAACATTTTTGGCCGATTTGTAAGGTCCAGGGCTTACAGAATTTTTCACATGGGTAAATATATTTCTGGAGAGTTCTGTGTCAAAATTAAGCACCAAAATCAACTTCTGTCACAGCACCAAATCTTTTTTTAAGGTTTACTAAAAGTTTTAAGCAGAATTTGGGGATTTTTGAAGGAAAAACTTTTTGGCCGATTTTTAAGGTCTGGGGCTTACAGAATTTTTCATACGGGTAAATATATTTCTGGAGAGTTCTGTGTCAAAATTAAGTACCAAAATCAACTTCTGTCACCGCAGCAAATCTTTTTTAAGGTTTACTGAAAGTTTTAAGCAGAATTTGGGGATTTTTGAAGAAAAACATTTTTGCACGATTTTTAAGGTCCGGGGCTTAAAGAATTTTTCATACGGGTAAATATATTTTTGGAGAGTTCTGTTTCAAAATTAAGCACCAAAGTCAACTTCTGTCACCGCAGCAAATCTTTTCTAAGGTTTACTAAAAGTTTTAATTAGAATTTGGGGATTTTTGAAGAACAAAATTTTTGGCCAATTTTTAAGGTCCGGGGCTTACAGAATTTTTCATATGGGTAAATATATTTCTGGACAGTTCGGTGTCAAAATTAAGCACCAAAATCAACTTCTGTCACCGCAGCAAATCATTTTTCAGGTGTACCGAAAGGTTTAAGCAGAATTTGGGGATTTTTAAAGAAAAAAATTTTGGCCAATTTTTAAGGTCCGGGGCTTACAGAATTTTTCATAATGGTAAATATATTTCTGGACAGTTCTGTGTCAAAATTAAGCACCAACATTAACTTCTGTCACCGCAGCAAATCATTTTTCAGGTGTACCGAAAGTTTTAAGCAGAATTTGGGGATTTTTGAAGAAAAAAATTTTTGCCCGATTTTTAAGGTCCACGGCTTACAGAATTTTTTATATGGGTAAATATATTTCTGGAGAGTTCTGTGTCAAAATTAAGCACCAAAATCAACTTCTGTCACCGCAGCACATCTTTTTTTAAGGTTTACTGAAAATTTTAAGCAGAATTTGGGGATTTTTGAAGAAAAACATTTTTGCCCGATTTTTAAGGTCCGGGGCTTACAGATTTTTTCATATGGGTAAATATATTTCTGGAGAGTTCTGTGTCAAAATTAAGCACCAAAATCAACTTCTGTCACCGCAGCAAATCTTTTTTTAAGGTTTACTGAAAGTTTAAAGCAGAATTTGGGGAATTTTTGAAGAAAAACATTTTTGCACGATTTTTAAGGACCGGGGCTTACAGAATTTTTCATACGGGTAAATATATTTCTGGAGAGTTCTGTGTCAAAATTAAGCACCAAAATCAACTTCTGTCACCGCAGCAAATCATTTTTCAGGTGTACCGAAAGTTTTATGCAGAATTTAGGGATTTTTGAAGAAAAACATTTTTGCCCGATTTTTAAGGTCCGGGGCTTACAGAATTTTTCATATGGGTAAATATATTTCTGGAGAGTTCTGTGGCAAAAGTAAGCACCAAAATCAACTTCTGTCACTGCAGCAAATCATTTTTCAGGTGTACCGAAAGTTTTAAGCAGAATTTAGGGGTTTTTGAAGATCAAAATTTTTGGCCAATTTTTAAGGTCCAGGGCTTACAGAATTTTTTCTTATGGGTAAATATATTTCTGGACAGATCTGTGTCAAAATTAAGCACCAACATCAACTTCTGTCAACGCAGCAAATCTTTTTTCAGGTGTACCGAAAGTTTTAAGTAGAATTTGGGGATTTTTGAAGGAAAAAATTTTTGGCCGATTTTTAAGGTCCGGGGCTTACAGAATTTTTCATACGGGTAAATATATTTCTGGAGAGTTCTGTGTCAAAATTAAGCACCAAAATCAACTTATGTCACCGCAGCAAATCATTTTTAAGGTTTACTGAATGATTTAAGCAGAATTTGGGGATTGTTGAAGAAAAACATTTTTGCCCGATTTTTAAGGTCCGGGGCTTATAGAATTTTTCATACGGGTAAATATATTTCTGGAGAGTTCTGTGTCAAAATTAAGCACCAAAATCATCTTCTGTCACCCCAGCAAATCTTTTCTAAGGTTTACTAAAAGTTTTAATCAGAATTTGGGGATTTTTGAAGAACAAAATTTTTGGCCAATTTTTAAGGTCCGGGGCTTACAGAATTTTTCATATTGGTAAATATATTTCTGGACAGTTCTGTGTCAAAATTAAGCACCAAAATCAACTTCTGTCACCACAGAAAATCATTTTTCAGGTGTACCGAAAGGTTTAAGCAGAATTTGGGGATTTTTGAAGAAAAAATTTTTTGGCCGATTTTTAAGGTCCAGGGCTTACAGAATTTTTCACATGGGTAAATATATTTCTGGAGAGTTCTGTGTCAAAATTAAGCACCAAAATCAACTTCTGTCACCGCACCAAATCTTTTTTTAAGGTTTACTAAAAGTTTTAAGCAGAATTTGGGGATTTTTGAAGGAAAAACTTTTTGGCCGATTTTTAAGGTCCGGGGCTTACAGAATTTTTCATAACGGTAAATATATTTCTGGAGAGTTCTGTGTCAAAATAAAGCACCAAAATCAACTTCTGTCACCGCAGCAAATCTTTTTTAAGGTTTACTAAAAGTTTTAAGCAGAATTTGGGGATTTTTGAAGGAAAAATTTTTTGGCCGATTTTTAAGGTCCGGGGCTTACAGAATTTTTCATACGGGTAAATATATTTCTGGAGAGTTCTGTGTCAAAATTAAGCACCAAAATCAACTTCTGTCACCGCAGCAAATCATTTTTAAGGTTTACTGAAAGTTTTAAGCAGAATTTGGGGATTTTTGAAGGAAAACATTTTTGCAAGATTTTTAAGGTCCGGGGCTTACACAATTTTTCATAACGGTAAATATATTTCTGGACAGTTCTGTGTCAAAATAAAGCACCAAAATCAACTTCTGTCAACGCAGCAAATCATTTTTCAGGTGTACTGAAAGGTTTAAGCAGAATTTGGGGATTGTTGAAGAAAAACATTTTTGCACAGTTTTTAAGGTCCGGGGCTTACAGAATTTTTCATATGGGTAAATATATTTCTGGAGAGTTCTGTGTCAAAATTAAGCACCAAAATCATCTCCTGTCACCCCAGCAAATCTTTTCTAAGGTTTACTAAAAGTTTTAATCAGAATTTGGGGATTTTTGAAGTACAAAATTTTTGGCCAATTTTTAAGGTCCGGGGCATACAGAATTTTTCATATTGGTAAATATATTTCTGGACAGTTCTGTGTCAAAATTAAGCACCAAAATCAACTTCTGTCACCGCAGAAAATCATTTTTCAGGTGTACCGAAAGGTTTAAGCAGAATTTGGGGATTTTTGAAGAAAAACATTTTTGGCCGATTTGTAAGGTCCAGGGCTTACAGAATTTTTCACATGGGTAAATATATTTCTGGAGAGTTCTGTGTCAAAATTAAGCACCAAAATCAACTTCTGTCACAGCACCAAATCTTTTTTTAAGGTTTACTAAAAGTTTTAAGCAGAATTTGGGGATTTTTGAAGGAAAAACTTTTTGGCCGATTTTTAAGGTCCGGGGCTTACAGAATTTTTCATATGGGTAAATATATTTCTGGAGAGTTCTGTGTCAAAATTAAGTACCAAAATCAACTTCTGTCACCGCAGCAAATCTTTTTTAAGGTTTACTGAAAGTTTTAAGCAGAATTTGGGGATTTTTGAAGAAAAACATTTTTGCACGATTTTTAAGGTCCGGGGCTTAAAGAATTTTTCATACGGGTAAATATATTTTTGGAGAGTTCTGTGTCAAAATTAAGCACCAAAGTCAACTTCTGTCACCGCAGCAAATCTTTTCTAAGGTTTACTAAAAGTTTTAATTAGAATTTGGGGATTTTTGAAGAACAAAATTTTTGGCCAATTTTTAAGGTCCGGGGCTTACAGAATTTTTCATATGGGTAAATATATTTCTGGACAGTTCGGTGTCAAAATTAAGCACCAAAATCAACTTCTGTCACCGCAGCAAATCATTTTTCAGGTGTACCGAAAGGTTTAAGCAGAATTTGGGGATTTTTAAAGAAAAAAATTTTGGCCAATTTTTAAGGTCCGGGGCTTACAGAATTTTTCATAATGGTAAATATATTTCTGGACAGTTCTGTGTCAAAATTAAGCACCAACATTAACTTCTGTCACCGCAGCAAATCATTTTTCAGGTGTACCGAAAGTTTTAAGCAGAATTTGGGGATTTTTGAAGGAAAAACTTTTTGGCCGATTTTTAAGGTCCGGGGCTTACAGAATTTTTCATATGGGTAAATATATTTCTGGAGAGTTCTGTGTCAAAATTAAGTACCAAAATCAACTTCTGTCACCGCAGCAAATCTTTTTTAAGGTTTACTGAAAGTTTTAAGCAGAATTTGGGGATTTTTGAAGAAAAAAATTTTTGCACGATTTTTAAGGTCCGGGGCTTACAGAATTTTTCATACGGGTAAATATATTTCTGGAGAGTTCTGTGTCAAAATTAAGCACCAAAATCAACTTCTGTCACCGCAGCAAATCATTTTTCAGGTGTACCGAAAGTTTTATGCAGATTTTAGGGATTTTTGAAGAAAAACATTTTTGCCCGATTTTTAAAGTCCGGGGCTTACAGAATTTTTCATACGGGTAAATATATTTCTGGAGAGTTCTGTGGCAAAAGTAAGCACCAAAATCAACTTCTGTCACTGCAGCAAATCATTTTTCAGGTGTACCGAAAGTTTTAAGCAGAATTTAGGGGTTTTTGAAGATCAAAATTTTTGGCCAATTTTTAAGGTCCAGGGCTTACAGAATTTTTTCTTATGGGTAAATATATTTCTGGACAGATCTGTGTCAAAATTAAGCACCAACATCAACTTCTGTCAACGCAGCAAATCATTTTTCAGGTGTACCGAAAGTTTTAAGTAGAATTTGGGGATTTTTGAAGGAAAAAATTTTTGGCCGATTTTTAAGGTCCGGGGCTTACAGAATTTATCATACGGGTAAATATATTTCTGGAGAGTTCTGTGTCAAAATTAAGCACCAAAATCAACTTATGTCACCGCAGCAAATCATTTTTAAGGTTTACTGAAAGTTTTAAGCAGAATTTGGGGATTGTTGAAGAACAAAATTTTTGGCCAATTTTTAAGGTCCGGGGCTTACAGAATTTTTCATATTGGTAAATATATTTCTGGACAGTTCTGTGTCAAAATTAAGCACCAAAATCAACTTCTGTCACCACAGAAAATCATTTTTCAGGTGTACCGAAAGGTTTAAGCAGAATTTGGGGATTTTTGAAGAAAAAAATTTTTGGCCGATTTTTAAGGTCCAGGGCTTACAGAATTTTTCACATGGGTAAATATATTTCTGGAGAGTTCTGTGTCAAAATTAAGCACCAAAATCAACTTCTGTCACCGCACCAAATCTTTTTTTAAGGTTTACTAAAAGTTTTAAGCAGAATTTGGGGATTTTTGAAGGAAAAACTTTTTGGCCGATTTTTAAGGTCCGGGGCTTACAGAATTTTTCATAACGGTAAATATATTTCTGGAGAGTTCTGTGTCAAAATAAAGCACCAAAATCAACTTCTGTCACCGCAGCAAATCTTTTTTAAGGTTTACTAAAAGTTTTAAGCAGAATTTGGGGATTTTTGAAGGAAAAAATTTTTGGCCGATTTTTAAGGTCCGGGGCTTACAGAATTTTTCATACGGGTAAATATATTTCTGGAGAGTTCTGTGTCAAAATTAAGCACCAAAATCAACTTCTGTCACCGCAGCAAATCATTTTTAAGGTTTACTGAAAGTTTTAAGCAGAATTTGGGGATTTTTGAAGGAAAACATTTTTGCAAGATTTTTAAGGTCCGGGGCTTACAGAATTTTTCATATGGGTAAATATATTTCTGGACAGTTCTGTGTCAAAATTAAGCACCAAAATCAACTTCTGTCACCGCAGCAAATCATTTTTCAGGTGTACCGAAAGGTTTAAGCAGAATTTGGGGATTTTTGAAGAAAAAATTTTTGGCCAATTTTTAACGTCCGGGGCTTACAGAATTTTTCATAATGGTAAATATATTTCTGGACAGTTCTGTGTCAAAATTAAGCACCAACATTAACTTCTGTCACCACAGCAAATCATTTTTCAGGTGTACCGAAAGTTTTAAGCAGAATTTGGGGATTTTTGAAGAAAAAAAATTTTGTCCGATTTTTAAGGTCCAGGGCTTACAGAATTTTTTATATGGGTAAATATATTTCTGGAGAGTTCTGTGTCAAAATTAAGCACCAAAATCAACTTCTGTCACCGCAGCAAATCTTTTTTTAAGGTTTACTGAAAGTTTTAAGCAGAATTTGGGGATTTTTGAAGAAAAACATTTTTGCACGATTTTTAAGGTCCGGATCTTACAGAATTTTTCATACGGGTAAATATATTTCTGGAGAGTTCTGTGTCAAAATTAAGCACCAAAATCAACTTCTGTCACCGCAGCAAATCTTTTCTAAGGTTTACTAAAAGTTTTAATCAGAATTTGGGGAGTTTTGAAGAACAAAATTTTTGGCCGATTTTTAAGGTCCGGGGCTTACAGAATTTTTCATATGGGTAAATATATTTCTGGAGAGTTCTGTGGCAAAAGTAAGCACCAAAATCAACTTCTGTCACTGCAGCAAATCATTTTTCAGGTGTACCGAAAGTTTTAAACAGAATTTAGGGATTTTTGAAGAAAAACATTTTTGCACGATTTTTAAGGTCCGGGGCTTACAGAATTTTTCATATGGGTAAATATATTTCTGGAGAGTTCTGTGTCAAAATTAAGCACCAAAATCATCTTCTCTCACCCCAGCAAATCTTTTCTAAGGTTTACTAAAAGTTTTATTCAGAATTTGGGGATTTTTGAAGAACAAAATTTTTGGCTAATTTTTAAGGTCCGGGGCTTACAGAATTTTTCATATTGGTAAATTTATTTCTGGACAGTTCTGTGTCAAAATTAAGCACCAAAATCAACTTCTGTCACCGCAGAAAATCATTTTTCAGGTGTACCGAAAGGTTTAAGCAGAATTTGGGGATTTTTGAAGAAAAAAATTTTTGGCCGATTTTTAAGGTCCAGGGCTTACAGAATTTTTCACCTGGGTAAATATATTTCTGGAGAGTTCTGTGTCAAAATTAAGCACCAAAATCAACTTCTGTCACCTCACCAAATCTTTTTTTAAGGTTTACTAAAAGTTTTAAGCAGAATTTGAGAATTTTTGAAGGAAAAACTTTTTGGCCGATTTTTAAGGTGCGGGGCTTACACAATTTTTCATAATGGTAAATATATTTCTGGAGAGTTCTGTGTCAAAATAAAGCACCAAAATCAACTTCTGTCACCGCAGCAAATCTTTTTTAAGGTTTACTAAAAGTTTTAAGCAGAATTTGGGGATTTTTGAAGGAAAACATTTCTGGCCGATTTTTAAGGTCCGGGGCTTACAGAATTTTTCATATGGGTAAATATATTTCTGGAGAGTTCTGTGTCAAAATTAAGCACCAAACTCAACTTCTGTCACCGCAGCAAAACATTTTTAAGGTTTACTGAAAGTTTTAAGCAGAATTTGGGGATTTTTGAATTAAAACATTTTTGCAAGATTTTTAAGATCCGGGGCTTACAGAATTTTTCATATGGGTAACTATATTTCTGGACAGTTCTGTGTCAAAATTAAGCACCAAAATCAACTTCTGTCACCGCAGCAAATCATTTTTCAGGTGTACCGAAAGGTTTAAGCAGAATTTGGGGATTTTTGAAGAAAAAATTTTTTGCCAATTTTTAAGCTCCGGGGCTTACAGAATTTTTCATAATGGTAAATATATTTCTGGACAGTTCTGTGTCAAAATTAAGCACCAACATTAACTTCTGTCACCGCAGCAAATCATTTTTCAGGTGTACCGAAAGTTTTAAGCAGAATTTGGGGATTTTTGAAGAAAAAAATTTTGGGCCGATTTTTAAGGTCCAGGGCTTACAGAATTTTTTATATGGGTAAATATATTTCTGGAGAGTTCTGTGTCAAAATTAAGCACCAAAATCATCCTCTGTCACCACAGCAAATCTTTTCTAAGGTTTACTAAAAGTTTTAATCAGAATTTGGGGATTTTTGAAGAAATACATTTTTGGCCGATTTTTAAGGTCCGGGGCTTACAGAATTTTTTCTTATGGGTAAATATATTTCTGGACAGTTCTGTGTCAAAATTAAGCACCAACATCAACTTCTGTCAACGCAGCAAATCATTTTTCAGGTGTACCGAAAGTTTTAAGCAGAATTTGGGGATTTTTGAAGAAAAAAATATTTGGCTGATTTTTAAGGTCCGGGGCTTACAGATTTTTTCATATGGGTAAATATATTTCTGGAGAGTTCTGTGTCAAAATTAAGCACCAAAATCAACTTCTGTCACCGCAGCAAATCATTTTTAAGGTTTACTGAAAGTTTTAAGCAGAATTTGGGGATTGTTGAAGAAAAACATTTTTGGCTGATTTTTAAGGTCCGGGGCTTACAGATTTTTTCATACGGGTAAATATATTTCTGGAGAGTTCTGTGTCAAAATTAAGCACCAAAATCATCTCCTGTCACCCCAGCAAATCTTTTCTAAGGTTTACTAAAAGTTTTAATCAGAATTTGGGGATTTTTGAAGAACAAAATTTTGGGCCAATTATTAAGGTCCGGGGCTTACAGAATTTTTCATATTGGTAAATATATTTCTGGACAGTTCTGTGTCAAAATTAAGCACCAAAATCAACTTCTGTCACTGCAGAAAATCATTTTTCAGGTGTACCGAAAGGTTTAAGCAGAATTTGGGGATTTTTGAAGAAAAACATTTTTGGCCAATTTTTAAGGTCCAGGGCTTACAGAATTTTTCACATGGGTAAATATATTTCTGGAGAGTTCTGTGTCAAAATTAAGCACCAAAATCAACTTCTGTCACCGCACCAAATCTTTTTTTAAGGTTTACTAAAAGTTTTAAGCAGAATTTGGGGATTTTTGAAGGAAACACTTTTTGGCCGATTTTTAAGGTCCGGGGCTTACAGAATTTTTCATAACGGTAACTATATTTCTGGACAGTTCTGTGTCAAAATTAAGCACCAAAATCAACTTCTGTCACCGCAGCAAATCTTTTTTTAAGGTTTAATGAAAGTTTTAAGCAGAATTTGGGGATTTTTGAAGAAAAACATTTTTGCATGATTTTTAAGGTCTGGGGCTTACAGAATATTTCATAATGGTAAATATATTTCTGGAGAGTTCTGTGTCAAAATTAAGCAAAACAATCAACTTCTGTCACTGCATCAAATCTTTTCTAAGGTTTATTAAAAGTTTTAAGCAAAACTTGGGGATTTTTGAAGAAAAAAATTTTTGGCCAATTTTAAAAATCCGCGGCTTACAGTAATTTTTCATATGGGTAAATATATTTCAGGACAGTTCTGTGTCAAAATTAAGCACCAAAATCAACTTCTGTCACCGCACCAAATCTTTTCTAAGGTTTACTAAAAGTTTTAATCAGAATTTGGGGATTTTTAAAGAAAAACATTTTTGGCCGATTTTTAAGGTCCGGGGCTTACAGAATTTTTTCTTATGGGTAAATATATTTCTGGACAGTTCTGTGTCAAAATTAAGCACCAACATCAACTTCTGTCAACGCAGCAAATCATTTTTCAGGTGTACCGAAAGTTTTAAGCAGAATTTGGGGATTTTTGAAGAAAAAAATTTTTGGCTGATTTTTAAGGTACGGGGCTTACAGATTTTTTCATATGGGTAAATATATTTCTGGAGAGTTCTATGTCAAAATTAAGCACCAAAATCAACTTCTGTCACCGCAGCAAATCATTTTTAAGGTTTACTGAAAGTTTTAAGCAGAATTTGGGGATTGTTGAAGAAAAACATTTTTGCCCGATTTTTAAGGTCCGGGGCTTACAGAATTTTTCATACGGGTAAATATATTTCTGGAGAGTTCTGTGTCAAAATTAAGCACCAAAATCATCTCCTGTCACCCCAGCAAATCTTTTCTAAGGTTTACTAAAAGTTTTAATCAGAATTTGGGGATTTTTGAAGAACAAAATTTTGGGCCAATTTTTAAGGTCCGGGGCTTACAGAATTTTTCATATTGGTAAATATATTTCTGGACAGTTCTGTGTCAAAATTAAGCACCAAAATCAACTTCTGTCACTGCAGAAAATCATTTTTCAGGTGTACCGAAAGGTTTAAGCAGAATTTGGGGATTTTTGAAGAAAAACATTTTTGGCCGATTTTTAAGGTCCAGGGCTTACAGAATTTTTCACATGGGTAAATATATTTCTGGAGAGTTCTGTGTCAAAATTAAGCACCAAAATCAACTTCTGTCACCGCACCAAATCTTTTTTTAAGGTTTACTAAAAGTTTTAAGCAGAATTTGGGGATTTTTGAAGGAAAAACTTTTGGCCGATTTTTAAGGTCAGGGGCTTACAGAATTTTTCATAATGATAAATATATTTCTGGAGAGTTCTGTGTCAAAATAAAGCACCAAAATCAACTTCTGTCACCGCAGCAAATCTTTTTTAAGGTTTACTAAAAGTTTTAAGCAGAATTTGGGGATTTTTGAAGGAAAAAATTTTTGGCCGATTTTTAAGGTCCGGGGCTTACACAATTTTTCATGTGGGTAAATATATTTCTGGAGAGTTCTGTGTCAAAATTAAGCACCAAAATCAACTTCTGTCACCGCAGCAAATCATTTTTAAGGTTTACTGAAAGTTTTAAGCAGAATTTGGGGATTTTTGAAGAAAAACATTTTTGCACGATTTTTAAGGTCCGGGGCTTACAGAATTTTTCATATGGGTAAATATATTTCTGGAGAGTTCTGTGTCAAAATTAAGCACCAAAATCATCTTCTGTCACCGCAGCAAATCTTTTCTAAGGTTTACTAAAAGTTTTAATCAGAATTTGGGGATTTTTGAAGAAAAAATTTTTGGCCAATTTTTAAGGTCCGGGGCTTACAGAATTTTTCATATGGGTAAATATATTTCTGGAGAGTTCTGTGTCAAAATTAAGCACCAAAATCAACTTCTGTCACCGCAGCAAATCATTTTTCAGGTGTACCGAAAGTTTTAAGCAGCATTTGGGAATTTTTGAAGAACAAAATTTTTGGCCGATTTTTAAGGTCCAGGGCTTACAGAATTTTTCATATGGGTAAATTTGTTTCTGGAGAGTTCTGTGTCAAAATTAAGCACCAAAATCAACTTCTGTCACCGCAGGAAATCTTTTTTAAGGTTTACTGAAAGTTTTAAGCAGAATTTGGGGATTTTTGAAGAAAAACATTTTTGCACGATTTTTAAGGTCCGGGGCTTAAAGAATTTTTCATACGGGTAAATATATTTTTGGAGAGTTCTGTGTCAAAATTAAGCACCAAAATCAACTTCTGTCACTGCAGCAAATCTTTTCTAAGGTTTACTAAAAGTTTTAATCAGAATTTGGGGATTTTTGAAGAACAAAATTTTTGGCCAATTTTTAAGGTCCGGGGCTTACAGAATTTTTCATATGTGTAAATATATTTCTGGACAGTTCGGTGTCAAAATTAAGCACCAAAATCAACTTCTCTCACCGCAGCAAATCATTTTTCAGGTGTACCGAAAGTTTTAAGCAGAAATTGGGGATTTTTGAAGAAAAAATTTTTGGCCAATTTTTAAGGTCCGGGGCTTACAGAAATTTTCATAATGGTAAATATATTTCTGGACAGTTCTGTGTCAACATTAAGCACCAACATTAACTTCTGTCACCGCAGCAAATCATTTTTCAGGTGTACCGAAAGTTTTAAGCAGAATTTGGGGATTTTTGAAGAAAAAAATTTTTGGCCGATTTTTAAGGTCCAGGGCTTACAGAATTTTTTATATGGGTAAATATATTTCTGGAGAGTTCTGTGTCAAAATTAAGCACCAAAATCAACTTCTGTCACCGCAGCACATCTTTTTTTAAGGTTTACTGAAAGTTTTAAGCAGAATTTGGGGATTTTTGAAGAAAAACATTTTTGCCCGATTTTTAAGGTCCGGGGCTTACAGAATTTTTCATACGGGTAAATATATTTCTGGAGAGTTCTGTGTCAAAATTAAGCACCAAAATCAACTTCTGTCACCGCAGCAAATCTTTTCTAAGGTTTACTAAAAGTTTTAATCAGAATTTGGGGAGTTTTGAAGAACAAAATTTTTGGCCGATTTTTAAGGTCCGGGGCTTACAGAATTTTTCATATGGGTAAATATATTTCTGGAGAGTTCTGTGGCAAAAGTAAGCACCAAAATCAACTTCTGTCACTGCAGCAAATCATTTTTCAGGTGTACCGAAAGTTTTAAACAGAATTTAGGGATTTTTGAAGAAAAACATTTTTGCACGATTTTTAAGGTCCGGGGCTTACAGAATTTTTCATATGGGTAAATATATTTCTGGAGAGTTCTGTGTCAAAATTAAGCACCAAAATCATCTTCTCTCACCCCAGCAAATCTTTTCTAAGGTTTACTAAAAGTTTTATTCAGAATTTGGGGATTTTTGAAGAACAAAATTTTTGGCTAATTTTTAAGGTCCGGGGCTTACAGAATTTTTCATATTGGTAAATTTATTTCTGGACAGTTCTGTGTCAAAATTAAGAACCAAAATCAACTTCTGTCACCGCAGAAAATCATTTTTCAGGTGTACCGAAAGGTTTAAGCAGAATTTGGGGATTTTTGAAGAAAAAAATTTTTGGCCGATTTTTAAGGTCCAGGGCTTACAGAATTTTTTATATGGGTAAATATATTTCTGGAGAGTTCTGTGTCAAAATTAAGCACCAAAATCATCCTCTGTCACCACAGCAAATCTTTTCTAAGGTTTACTAAAAGTTTTAATCAGAATTTGGGGATTTTTGAAGAAATACATTTTTGGCCGATTTTTAAGGTCCGGGGCTTACAGAATTTTTTCTTATGGGTAAATATATTTCTGGACAGTTCTGTGTCAAAATTAAGCACCAACATCAACTTCTGTCAACGCAGCAAATCATTTTTCAGGTGTACCGAAAGTTTTAAGCAGAATTTGGGGATTTTTGAAGAAAAAAATATTTGGCTGATTTTTAAGGTCCGGGGCTTACAGATTTTTTCATATGGGTAAATATATTTCTGGAGAGTTCTGTGTCAAAATTAAGCACCAAAATCAACTTCTGTCACCGCAGCAAATCATTTTTAAGGTTTACTGAAAGTTTTAAGCAGAATTTGGGGATTGTTGAAGAAAAACATTTTTGGCTGATTTTTAAGGTCCGGGGCTTACAGATTTTTTCATACGGGTAAATATATTTCTGGAGAGTTCTGTGTCAAAATTAAGCACCAAAATCATCTCCTGTCACCCCAGCAAATCTTTTCTAAGGTTTACTAAAAGTTTTAATCAGAATTTGGGGATTTTTGAAGAACAAAATTTTGGGCCAATTATTAAGGTCCGGGGCTTACAGAATTTTTCATATTGGTAAATATATTTCTGGACAGTTCTGTGTCAAAATTAAGCACCAAAATCAACTTCTGTCACTGCAGAAAATCATTTTTCAGGTGTACCGAAAGGTTTAAGCAGAATTTGGGGATTTTTGAAGAAAAACATTTTTGGCCGATTTTTAAGGTCCAGGGCTTACAGAATTTTTCACATGGGTAAATATATTTCTGGAGAGTTCTGTGTCAAAATTAAGCACCAAAATCAACTTCTGTCACCGCACCAAATCTTTTTTTAAGGTTTACTAAAAGTTTTAAGCAGAATTTGGGGATTTTTGAAGGAAACACTTTTTGGCCGATTTTTAAGGTCCGGGGCTTACAGAATTTTTCATAACGGTAACTATATTTCTGGACAGTTCTGTGTCAAAATTAAGCACCAAAATCAACTTCTGTCACCGCAGCAAATCTTTTTTTAAGGTTTAATGAAAGTTTTAAGCAGAATTTGGGGATTTTTGAAGAAAAACATTTTTGCATGATTTTTAAGGTCCGGGGCTTACAGAATATTTCATAATGGTAAATATATTTCTGGAGAGTTCTGTGTCAAAATTAAGCAAAACAATCAACTTCTGTCACTGCATCAAATCTTTTCTAAGGTTTATTAAAAGTTTTAAGCAAAACTTGGGGATTTTTGAAGAAAAAAATTTTTGGCCAATTTTAAAAATCCGCGGCTTACAGTAATTTTTCATATGGGTAAATATATTTCAGGACAGTTCTGTGTCAAAATTAAGCACCAAAATCAACTTCTGTCACCGCACCAAATCTTTTCTAAGGTTTACTAAAAGTTTTAATCAGAATTTGGGGATTTTTAAAGAAAAACATTTTTGGCCGATTTTTAAGGTCCGGGGCTTACAGAATTTTTTCTTATGGGTAAATATATTTCTGGACAGTTCTGTGTCAAAATTAAGCACCAACATCAACTTCTGTCAATGCAGCAAATCATTTTTCAGGTGTACCGAAAGTTTTAAGCAGAATTTGGGGATTTTTGAAGAAAAAAATTTTTGGCTGATTTTTAAGGTACGGGGCTTACAGATTTTTTCATATGGGTAAATATATTTCTGGAGAGTTCTGTGTCAAAATTAAGCACCAAAATCAACTTCTGTCACCGCAGCAAATCATTTTTAAGGTTTACTGAAAGTTTTAAGCAGAATTTGGGGATTGTTGAAGAAAAACATTTTTGCCCGATTTTTAAGGTCCGGGGCTTACAGAATTTTTCATACGGGTAAATATATTTCTGGAGAGTTCTGTGTCAAAATTAAGCACCAAAATCATCTCCTGTCACCCCAGCAAATCTTTTCTAAGGTTTACTAAAAGTTTTAATCAGAATTTGGGGATTTTTGAAGAACAAAATTTTGGGCCAATTTTTAAGGTCCCGGGCTTACAGAATTTTTCATATTGGTAAATATATTTCTGGACAGTTCTGTGTCAAAATTAAGCACCACAATCAACTTCTGTCACTGCAGAAAATCATTTTTCAGGTGTACCGAAAGGTTTAAGCAGAATTTGGGGATTTTTGAAGAAAAACATTTTTGGCCGATTTTTAAGGTCCAGGGCTTACAGAATTTTTCACATGGGTAAATATATTTCTGGAGAGCTCTGTGTCAAAATTAAGCACCAAAATCAACTTCTGTCACCGCACCAAATCTTTTTTTAAGGTTTACTAAAAGTTTTAAGCAGAATTTGGGGATTTTTGAAGGAAAAACTTTTGGCCGATTTTTAAGGTCAGGGGCTTACAGAATTTTTCATAATGATAAATATATTTCTGGAGAGTTCTGTGTCAAAATAAAGCACCAAAATCAACTTCTGTCACCGCAGCAAATCTTTTTTAAGGTTTACTAAAAGTTTTAAGCAGAATTTGGGGATTTTTGAAGGAAAAAATTTTTGGCCGATTTTTAAGGTCCGGGGCTTACACAATTTTTCATGTGGGTAAATATATTTCTGGAGAGTTCTGTGTCAAAATTAAGCACCAAAATCAACTTCTGTCACCGCAGCAAATCATTTTTAAGGTTTACTGAAAGTTTTAAGCAGAATTTGGGGATTTTTGAAGAAAAACATTTTTGCACGATTTTTAAGGTCCGGGGCTTACAGAATTTTTCATATGGGTAAATATATTTCTGGAGAGTTCTGTGTCAAAATTAAGCACCAAAATCATCTTCTGTCACCGCAGCAAATCTTTTCTAAGGTTTACTAAAAGTTTTAATCAGAATTTGGGGATTTTTGAAGAAAAAATTTTTGGCCAATTTTTAAGGTCCGGGGCTTACAGAATTTTTCATATGGGTAAATATATTTCTGGAGAGTTCTGTGTCAAAATTAAGCACCAAAATCAACTTCTGTCACCGCAGCAAATCATTTTTCAGGTGTACCGAAAGTTTTAAGCAGCATTTGGGAATTTTTGAAGAACAAAATTTTTGGCCGATTTTTAAGGTCCAGGGCTTACAGAATTTTTCATATGGGTAAATTTGTTTCTGGAGAGTTCTGTGTCAAAATTAAGCACCAAAATCAACTTCTGTCACCGCAGGAAATCTTTTTTAAGGTTTACTGAAAGTTTTAAGCAGAATTTGGGGATTTTTGAAGAAAAACATTTTTGCACGATTTTTAAGGTCCGGGGCTTAAAGAATTTTTCATACGGGTAAATATATTTTTGGAGAGTTCTGTGTCAAAATTAAGCACCAAAATCAACTTCTGTCACTGCAGCAAATCTTTTCTAAGGTTTACTAAAAGTTTTAATCAGAATTTGGGGATTTTTGAAGAACAAAATTTTTGGCCAATTTTTAAGGTCCGGGGCTTACAGAATTTTTCATATGTGTAAATATATTTCTGGACAGTTCGGTGTCAAAATTAAGCACCAAAATCAACTTCTCTCACCGCAGCAAATCATTTTTCAGGTGTACCGAAAGTTTTAAGCAGAAATTGGGGATTTTTGAAGAAAAAATTTTTGGCCAATTTTTAAGGTCCGGGGCTTACAGAAATTTTCATAATGGTAAATATATTTCTGGACAGTTCTGTGTCAACATTAAGCACCAACATTAACTTCTGTCACCGCAGCAAATCATTTTTCAGGTGTACCGAAAGTTTTAAGCAGAATTTGGGGATTTTTGAAGAAAAAAATTTTTGGCCGATTTTTAAGGTCCAGGGCTTACAGAATTTTTTATATGGGTAAATATATTTCTGGAGAGTTCTGTGTCAAAATTAAGCACCAAAATCAACTTCTGTCACCGCAGGAAATCTTTTTTAAGGTTTACTGAAAGTTTTAAGCAGAATTTGGGGATTTTTGAAGAAAAACATTTTTGCACGATTTTTAAGGTCCGGGGCTTAAAGAATTTTTCATACGGGTAAATATATTTTTGGAGAGTTCTGTGTCAAAATTAAGCACCAAAATCAACTTCTGTCACCGCAGGAAATCTTTTTTAAGGTTTACTGAAAGTTTTAAGCAGAATTTGGGGATTTTTGAAGAAAAACATTTTTGCACGATTTTTAAGGTCCGGGGCTTAAAGAATTTTTCATACGGGTAAATATATTTTTGGAGAGTTCTGTGTCAAAATTAAGCACCAAAATCAACTTCTGTCACTGCAGCAAATCTTTTCTAAGGTTTACTAAAAGTTTTAATCAGAATTTGGGGATTTTTGAAGAACAAAATTTTTGGCCAATTTTTAAGGTCCGGGGCTTACAGAATTTTTCATATGTGTAAATATATTTCTGGACAGTTCGGTGTCAAAATTAAGCACCAAAATCAACTTCTCTCACCGCAGCAAATCATTTTTCAGGTGTACCGAAAGTTTTAAGCAGAAATTGGGGATTTTTGAAGAAAAAATTTTTGGCCAATTTTTAAGGTCCGGGGCTTACAGAAATTTTCATAATGGTAAATATATTTCTGGACAGTTCTGTGTCAACATTAAGCACCAACATTAACTTCTGTCACCGCAGCAAATCATTTTTCAGGTGTACCGAAAGTTTTAAGCAGAATTTGGGGATTTTTGAAGAAAAAAATTTTTGGCCGATTTTTAAGGTCCAGGGCTTACAGAATTTTTTATATGGGTAAATATATTTCTGGAGAGTTCTGTGTCAAAATTAAGCACCAAAATCAACTTCTGTCACCGCAGCACATCTTTTTTTAAGGTTTACTGAAAGTTTTAATCAGAATTTGGGGAGTTTTGAAGAACAAAATTTTTGGCCGATTTTTAAGGTCCGGGGCTTACAGAATTTTTCATATGGGTAAATATATTTCTGGAGAGTTCTGTGGCAAAAGTAAGCACCAAAATCAACTTCTGTCACTGCAGCAAATCATTTTTAAGGTTTACTGAAAGTTTTAAGCAGAATTTGGGGATTTTTGAAGAAAAACATTTTTGCACGATTTTTAAGGTCCGGGGCTTACAGAATTTTTCATATGGGTAAATATATTTCTGGAGAGTTCTGTGTCAAAATTAAGCACCAAAATCATCTTCTCTCACCCCAGCAAATCTTTTCTAAGGTTTACTAAAAGTTTTATTCAGAATTTGGGGATTTTTGAAGAACAAAATTTTTGGCTAATTTTTAAGGTCCGGGGCTTACAGAATTTTTCATATTGGTAAATTTATTTCTGGACAGTTCTGTGTCAAAATTAAGAACCAAAATCAACTTCTGTCACCGCAGAAAATCATTTTTCAGGTGTACCGAAAGGTTTAAGCAGAATTTGGGGATTTTTGAAGAAAAAAATTTTTGGCCGATTTTTAAGGTCCAGGGCTTACAGAATTTTTCACCTGGGTAAATATATTTCTGGAGAGTTCTGTGTCAAAATTAAGCACCAAAATCAACTTCTGTCACCGCACCAAATCTTTTTTTAAGGTTTACTAAAAGTTTTAAGCAGAATTTGAGAATTTTTGAAGGAAAAACTTTTTGGCCGATTTTTAAGGTGCGGGGCTTACACAATTTTTCATAATGGTAAATATATTTCTGGAGAGTTCTGTGTCAAAATAAAGCACCAAAATCAACTTCTGTCACCGCAGCAAATCTTTTTTAAGGTTTACTAAAAGTTTTAAGCAGAATTTGGGGATTTTTGAAGGAAAAAATTTTTGCCCGATTTTTAAGGTCCGGGGCTTACAGAATTTTTCATATGGGTAAATATATTTCTGGAGAGTTCTGTGTCAAAATTAAGCACCAAAATCAACTTCTGTCACCGCAGCAAATCATTTTTAAGGTTTACTGAAAGTTTTAAGCAGAATTTGGGGATTTTTGAATTAAAACATTTTTGCAAGATTTTTAAGATCCGGGGCTTACAGAATTTTTCATATGGGTAACTATATTTCTGGACAGTTATGTGTCAAAATTAAGCACCAAAATCAACTTCTGTCACCGCAGCAAATCATTTTTCAGGTGTACCGAAAGGTTTAAGCAGAATTTGGGGATTTTTGAAGAAAAAATTTTTTGCCAATTTTTAAGGTCCGGGGCTTACAGAATTTTTCATAATGGTAAATATATTTCTGGACAGTTCTGTGTCAAAATTAAGCACGAACATTAACTTCTGTCACCGCAGCAAATCATTTTTCAGGTGTACCGAAAGTTTTAAGCAGAATTTGGGGATTTTTGAAGAAAAAAATTTTGGGCCGATTTTTAAGGTCCAGGGCTTACAGAATTTTTTATATGGGTAAATATATTTCTGGAGAGTTCTGTGTCAAAATTAAGCACCAAAATCATCCTCTGTCACCACAGCAAATCTTTTCTAAGGTTTACTGAAAGTTTTAATCAGAATTTGGGGATTTTTGAAGAAATACATTTTTGGCCGATTTTTAAGGTCCGGGGCTTACAGAATTTTTTCTTATGGGTAAATATATTTCTGGAGAGTTCTGTGTCAAAATTAAGCACCAAAATCAACTTCTGTCACCGCAGCATATCATTTTTAAGGTTTACTGAAAGTTTTAAGCAGAATTTGGGGATTGTTGAAGAAAAACATTTTTGGCTGATTTTTAAGGTCCGGGGCTTACAGATTTTTTCATACGGGTAAATATATTTCTGGAGAGTTCTGTGTGAAAATTAAGCTCCAAAATCATCTCCTGTCACCCCAGCAAATCTTTTCTAAGGTTTACTAAAAGTTCTAATCAGAATTTGGGGATTTTTGAAGAACAAAATTTTGGGCCAATTTTTAAGGTCCGGGGCTTACAGAATTTTTCATATTGGTAAATATATTTCTGGACAGTTCTGTGTCAAAATTAAGCACCAAAATCAACTTCTGTCACTGCAGAAAATCATTTTTCAGGTGTACCGAAAGGTTTAAGCAGAATTTGGGGATTTTTGAAGAAAAACATTTTTGGCCGATTTTTAAGGTCCAGGGCTTACAGAATTTTTCACATGGGTAAATATATTTCTGGAGAGTTCTGTGTCAAAATTAAGCACCAAAATCAACTTCTGTCACCGCACCAAATCTTTTTTTAAGGTTTACTAAAAGTTTTAAGCAGAATTTGGGGATTTTTGAAGGAAAAACATTTTGGCCGATTTTTAAGGTCAGGGGCTTACAGAATTTTTCATAATGGTAAATATATTTCTGGAGAGTTCTGTGTCAAAATAAAGCACCAAAATCAACTTCTGTCACCGCAGCAAATCTTTTTTAAGGTTTACTAAAAGTTTTAAGCAGAATTTGGGGATTTTTGAAGGAAAAAATTTTTGGCCGATTTTTAAGGTCCGGGGCTTACACAATTTTTCATGTGGGTAAATATATTTCTGGAGAGTTCTGTGTCAAAATTAAGCACCAAAATCAACTTCTGTCACCGCAGCAAATCATTTTTAAGGTTTACTGAAAGTTTTAAGCAGAATTTGGGGATTTTTGAAGAAAAACATTTTTGCACGATTTTTAAGGTCCGGGGCTTACAGAATTTTTCATATGGGTAAATATATTTCTGGAGAGTTCTATGTCAAAATTAAGCACCAAAATCATCTTCTGTCACCGCAGCAAATCTTTTCTAAGGTTTACTAAAAGTTTTAATCAGAATTTGGGGATTTTTGAAGAAAAAATTTTTGGCCAATTTTTAAGGTCCGGGGCTTACAGAATTTTTCATATGGGTAAATATATTTCTGGAGAGTTCTGTGTCAAAATTAAGCACCAAAATCAACTTCTGTCACCGCAGCAAATCATTTTTCAGGTGTACCGAAAGTTTTAAGCAGAATTTGGGAATTTTTGAAGAAAAAAATTTTTGGCCGATTTTTAAGGTCCAGGGCTTACAGAATTTTTCATATGGGTAAATTTGTTTCTGGAGAGTTCTGTGTCAAAATTAAGCACCAAAATCAACTTCTGTCACCGCAGCAAATCTTTTTTAAGGTTTACTGAAAGTTTTAAGCAGAATTTGGGGATTTTTGAAGAAAAACATTTTTGCACGATTTTTAAGGTCCGGGGCTTAAAGAATTTTTCATATGGGTAAATATATTTTTGGAGAGTTCTGTGTCAAAATTAAGCACCAAAATCAACTTCTGTCACTGCAGCAAATCTTTTCTAAGGTTTACTAAAAGTTTTAATCAGAATTTGGGGATTTTTGAAGAACAAAATTTTTGCACGATTTTTAAGGTCCGGGGCTTACAGAATTTTTCATATGGGTAAATATATTTCTGGACAGTTCGGTGTCAAAATTAAGCACCAAAATCAACTTCTCTCACCGCAGCAAATCATTTTTCAGGTGTATCGAAAGGTTTAAGCAGAAATTGGGGATTTTTGAAGAAAAAATTTTTGGCCAATTTTTAAGGTCCGGGGCTTACAGAAATTTTCATAATGGTAAATATATTTCTGGACAGTTCTGTGTCAACATTAAGCACCAACATTAACTTCTGTCACCGCAGCAAATCTTTTTTAAGGTTTACTAAAAGTTTTAAGCAGAATTTGGGGATTTTTGAAGGAAAAACTTTTTGGCCGATTTTTAAGGTCAGGGGCTTACAGAATTTTTCATAATGGTAAATATATTTCTGGAGAGTTCTGTGTCAAAATAAAGCACCAAAATCAACTTCTGTCACCGCAGCAAATCTTTTTTAAGGTTTACTAAAAGTTTTAAGCAGAATTTGGGGATTTTTGAAGGAAAAAATTTTTGGCCGATTTTTAAGGTCCGGGGCTTACACAATTTTTCATGTGGGTAAATATATTTCTGGAGAGTTCTGTGTCAAAATTAAGCACCAAAATCAACTTCTGTCACCGCAGCAAATCATTTTTAAGGTTTACTGAAAGTTTTAAGCAGAATTTGGGGATTTTTGAAGAAAAACATTTTTGCACGATTTTTAAGGTCCGGGGCTTACAGAATTTTTCATATGAGTAAATATATTTCTGGAGAGTTCTGTGTCAAAATTAAGCACCAAAATCATCTTCTGTCACCGCAGCAAATCTTTTCTAAGGTTTACTAAAAGTTTTAATCAGAATTTGGGGATTTTTGAAGAAAAAATTTTTGGCCAATTTTTAAGGTCCGGGGCTTACAGAATTTTTCATATGGGTAAATATATTTCTGGAGAGTTCTGTGTCAAAATTAAGCACCAAAATCAACTTCTGTCACCGCAGCAAATCATTTTTCAGGTGTACCGAAAGTTTTAAGCAGAATTTGGGAATTTTTGAAGAAAAAAATTTTTGGCCGATTTTTAAGGTCCAGGGCTTACAGAATTTTTCATATGGGTAAATTTGTTTCTGGAGAGTTCTGTGTCAAAATTAAGCACCAAAATCAACTTCTGTCACCGCAGCAAATCTTTTTTAAGGTTTACTGAAAGTTATAAGCAGAATTTGGGGATTTTTGAAGAAAAACATTTTTGCACGATTTTTAAGGTCCGGGGCTTAAAGAATTTTTCATACGGGTAAATATATTTTTGGAGAGTTCTGTGTCAAAATTAAGCACCAAAATCAACTTCTGTCACTGCAGCAAATCTTTTCTAAGGTTTACTAAAAGTTTTAATCAGAATTTGGGGATTTTTGAAGAGCAAAATTTTTGCACGATTTTTAAGGTCCGGGGCTTACAGAATTTTTCATATGGGTAAATATATTTCTGGACAGTTCGGTGTCAAAATTAAGCACCAAAATCAACTTCTCTCACCGCAGCAAATCCTTTTTCAGGTGTACCGAAAGGTTTAAGCAGAAATTGGGGATTTTTGAAGAAAAAATTTTTGGCCAATTTTTAAGGTCCGGGGCTTACAGAAATTTTCATAATGGTAAATATATTTCTGGACAGTTCTGTGTCAACATTAAGCACCAACATTAACTTCTGTCACCGCAGCAAATCATTTTTCAGGTGTACCGAAAGTTTTAAGCAGAATTTGGGGATTTTTGAAGAAAAAAATTTTTGGCCGATTTTTAAGGTCCAGGGCTTACAGAATTTTTTATATGGGTAAATATATTTCTGGAGAGTTCTGTGTCAAAATTAAGCACCAAAATCAACTTCTGTCACCGCAGCACATCTTTTTTTAAGGTTTACTGAAAGTTTTAAGCAGAATTTGGGGATTTTTGAAGAAAAACATTTTTGCCCGATTTTTAAGGTCCGGGGCTTACAGAATTTTTCATACGGGTAAATATATTTCTGGAGAGTTCTGTGTCAAAATTAAGCACCAAAATCAACTTCTGTAACCGCAGCAAATCTTTTCTAAGGTTTACTAAAAGTTTTAATCAGAATTTGGGGAGTTTTGAAGAACAAAATTTTTGGCCGATTTTTAAGGTCCGGGGCTTACAGAATTTTTCATATGGGTAAATATATTTCTGGAGAGTTCTGTGGCAAAAGTAAGCACCAAAATCAACTTCTGTCACTGCAGCAAATCATTTTTCAGGTGTACCGAAAGTTTTAAACAGAATTTAGGGATTTTTGAAGAAAAACATTTTTGCACGATTTTTAAGGTCCGGGGCTTACAGAATTTTTCATATGGGTAGATATATTTCTGGAGAGTTCTGTGTCAAAATTAAGCACCAAAATCATCTTCTCTCACCCCAGCAAATCTTTTCTAAGGTTTACTAAAAGTTTTATTCAGAATTTGGGGATTTTTGAAGAACAAAATTTTTGGCTAATTTTTAAGGTCAGGGGCTTACAGAATTTTTCATATTGGTAAATTTATTTCTGGACAGTTCTGTGTCAAAATTAAGCACCAAAATCAACTTCTGTCACCGCAGAAAATCATTTTTCAGGTGTACCGAAAGGTTTAAGCAGAATTTGGGGATTTTTGAAGAAAAAAATTTTGGCCGATTTTTAAGGTCCAGGGCTTACAGAATTTTTCACCTGGGTAAATATATTTCTGGAGAGTTCTGTGTCAAAATTAAGCACCAAAATCAACTTCTGTCACCGCACCAAATCTTTTTTTAAGGTTTACTAAAAGTTTTAAGCAGAATTTGAGAATTTTTGAAGGAAAAACTTTTTGGCCGATTTTTAAGGTGCGGGGCTTACACAATTTTTCATAATGGTAAATATATTTCTGGAGAGTTCTGTGTCAAAATAAAGCACCAAAATCAACTTCTGTCACCGCACCAAATCTTTTTTAAGGTTTACTAAAAGTTTTAAGCAGAATTTGGGGATTTTTGAAGGAAAAAATTTTTGGCCGATTTTTAAGGTCCGGGGCTTACAGAATTTTTCATATGGGTAATTATATTTCTGGAGAGTTCTGTGTCAAAATTAAGCACCAAAATCAACTTCTGTCACCGCAGCAAATCATTTATAAGGTTTACTGAAAGTTTTAAGCAGAATTTGGGGATTTTTGAATTAAAACATTTTTGCAAGATTTTTAAGATCCGGGGCTTACAGAATTTTTCATATGGGTAACTATATTTCTGGACAGTTCTGTGTCAAAATTAAGCACCAAAATCAACTTCTGTCACCGCAGCAAATCATTTTTCAGGTGTACCGAAAGTTTTAAGCAGAATTTGGGGATTTTTGAAGAAAAAAATTTTGGGCCGATTTTTAAGGTCATGGGCTTACAGAATTTTTTATATGGGTAAATATATTTCTGGAGAGTTCTGTGTCAAAATTAAGCACCAAAATCATCCTCTGTCACCACAGCAAATCTTTTCTAAGGTTTACTAAAAGTTTTAATCAGAATTTGGGGATTTTTGAAGAACAAAATTTTTGGCCAATTTTTAAGGTCCGGGGCTTACAGAATTTTTCATAAAATATATTTCTGGAGAGTTCTGTGTCAAAATTAAGCACCAAAATCAACTTCTGTCACCGCACCAAATCTTTTTTTAAGGTTTACTAAAAGTTTTAAGCAGAATTTGGGGATTTTTGAAAGAAAAACTTTTTGGCCGATTTTTAAGGTCCGGGGCTTACACAATTTTTCATAACGGTAAATATATTTCTGGACAGTTCTGTGTCAAAATAAAGCACCAAAATCAACTTCTGTCAACGCAGCAAATCATTTTTCAGGTGTACTGAAAGGTTTAAGCAGAATTTGGGGATTGTTGAAGAAAAACATTTTTGCACAATTTTTAAGGTCCGGGGCTTACAGAATTTTTCATATGGGTAAATATATTTCTGGAGAGTTCTGTGTCAAAATTAAGCACCAAAATCATCTCCTGTCACCCCAGCAAATCTTTTCTAAGGTTTACTAAAAGTTTTAATCAGAATTTGGGGATTTTTGAAGTACAAAATTTTTGGCCAATTTTTAAGGTCCGGGGCATACAGAATTTTTCATATTGGTAAATATATTTCTGGACAGTTCTGTGTCAAAATTAAGCACCAAAATCAACTTCTGTCACCGCAGAAAATCATTTTTCAGGTGTACCGAAAGGTTTAAGCAGAATTTGGGGATTTTTGAAGAAAAACATTTTTGGCCGATTTGTAAGGTCCAGGGCTTACAGAATTTTTCACATGGGTAAATATATTTCTGGAGAGTTCTGTGTCAAAATTAAGCACCAAAATCAACTTCTGTCACAGCACCAAATCTTTTTTTAAGGTTTACTAAAAGTTTTAAGCAGAATTTGGGGATTTTTGAAGGAAAAACTTTTTGGCCGATTTTTAAGGTCCGGGGCTTACAGAATTTTTCATACGGGTAAATATATTTCTGGAGAGTTCTGTGTCAAAATTAAGCACCAAAATCATCTTCTGTCACCGCAGCAAATCTTTTTTTAAGGTTTACTGAAAGTTTTAAGCAGAATTTAGGGATTTTTGAAGAAAAACATTTTTGCCCGATTTTTAAGGTCCAGGGCTTACAGAATTTTTCATATGGGTAAATATATTCCTGGAGAGTTCTGTGTCAAAATTAAGTACCAAAATCAACTTCTGTCACCGCAGCAAATCTTTTTTAAGGTTTACTGAAAGTTTTAAGCAGAATTTGGGGATTTTTGAAGAAAAACATTTTTGCACGATTTTTAAGGTCCGGGGCTTAAAGAATTTTTCATACTCGTAAATATATTTTTGGAGAGTTCTGTTTCAAAATTAAGCACCAAAGTCAACTTCTGTCACCGCAGCAAATCTTTTCTAAGGTTTACAAAAAATTTTAATTAGAATTTGGGGATTTTTGAAGAACAAAATTTTTGGCCAATTTTTAAGGTCCGGGGCTTACAGAATTTTTCATATGGGTAAATATATTTCTGGACAGTTCGGTGTCAAAATTAAGCACCAAAATCAACTTCTGTCACCGCAGCAAATCATTTTTCAGGTGTACCGAAAGGTTTAAGCAGAATTTGGGGATTTTTAAAGAAAAACATTTTGGCCAATTTTTAAGGTCCGGGGCTTACAGAATTTTTCATAATGGTAAATATATTTCTGGACAGTTCTGTGTCAAAATTAAGCACCAAAATCAACTTCTGTCACCGCAGCACATCTTTTTTTAAGGTTTACTGAAAATTTTAAGCAGAATTTGGGGATTTTTGAAGAAAAACATTTTTGCCCGATTTTTAAGGTCCGGGGCTTACAGATTTTTTCATATGGGTAAATATATTTCTGGAGAGTTCTGTGTCAAAATTAAGCACCAAAATCAACTTCTGTCACCGCAGCAAATCTTTTTTTAAGGTTTACTGAAAGTTTTAAGCAGAATTTGGGGATTTTTGAAGAAAAACATTTTTGCACGATTTTTAAGGTCCGGGGCTTACAGAATTTTTCATACGGGTAAATATATTTCTGGAGAGTTCTGTGTCAAAAATTAAGCACCAAAATCAACTTCTGTCACCGCAGCAAATCATTTTTCAGGTGTACCGAAAGTTTTATGCAGAATTTAGGGATTTTTGAAGAAAAACATTTTTGCCCGATTTTTAAGGTCCGGGGCTTACAGAATTTTTCATATGGGTAAATATATTTCTGGAGAGTTCTGTGGCAAAAGTAAGCACCAAAATCAACTTCTGTCACTGCAGCAAATCATTTTTCAGGTGTAACGAAAGTTTTAAGCAGAATTTAGGGGTTTTTGAAGA
Source organism: Taudactylus pleione (assembly GCA_031769625.1). Taxonomy (NCBI): domain Eukaryota; kingdom Metazoa; phylum Chordata; class Amphibia; order Anura; family Myobatrachidae; genus Taudactylus; species Taudactylus pleione. Next base: position 45,437 of record JAUIMM010003088.1, read on the forward strand.
TCAAAATTTTTGGCCAATTTTTAAGGTCCAGGGCTTACAGAATTTTTTCTTATGGGTAAATATATTTCTGGACAGATCTGTGTCAAAATTAAGCACCAACATCAACTTCTGTCAACGCAGCAAATCATTTTTCAAGTGTACCGAAAGTTTTAAGTAGAATTTGGGGATTTTTGAAGGAAAAAATTTTTGGCCGATTTTTAAGGTCCGGGGCTTACAGAATTTTTCATACGGGTAAATATATTTCTGGAGAGTTCTGTGTCAAAATTAAGCACCAAAATCAACTTATGTCACCGCAGCAAATCATTTTTAAGGTTTACTGAATGTTTTAAGCAGAATTTGGGGATTGTTGAAGAAAAACATTTTTGCCCGATTTTTAAGGTCCGGGGCTTATAGAATTTTTCATACGGGTAAATATATTTCTGGAGAGTTCTGTGTCAAAATTAAGCACCAAAATCATCTTCTGTCACCCCAGCAAATCTTTTCTAAGGTTTACTAAAAGTTTTAATCAGAATTTGGGGATTTTTGAAGAACAAAATTTTTGGCCAATTTTTAAGGTCCGGGGCTTACAGAATTTTTCATATTGGTAAATATATTTCTGGACAGTTCTGTGTCAAAATTAAGCACCAAAATCAACTTCTGTCACCACAGAAAATAATTTTTCAGGTGTACCGAAAGGTTTAAGCAGAATTTGGGGATTTTTGAAGAAAAAAATTTTTGGCCGATTTTTAAGGTCCAGGGCTTACAGAATTTTTCACATGGGTAAATATATTTCTGGAGAGTTCTGTGTCAAAATTAAGCACCAAAATCAACTTCTGTCACCGCACCAAATCTTTTTTTAAGGTTTACTAAAAGTTTTAAGCAGAATTTGGGGATTTTTGAAGGAAAAACTTTTTGGCCGATTTTTAAGGTCCGGGGCTTACAGAATTTTTCATAACGGTAAATATATTTCTGGAGAGTTCTGTGTCAAAATAAAGCACCAAAATCAACTTCTGTCACCGCAGCAAATCTTTTTTAAGGTTTACTAAAAGTTTTAAGCAGAATTTGGGGATTTTTGAAGGAAAAATTTTTTGGCCGATTTTTAATGTCCGGGGCTTACAGAATTTTTCATATGGGTAAATATATTTCTGGAGAGTTCTGTGTCAAAATTAAGCACCAAAATCAACTTCTGTCACCGCAGCAAATCATTTTTAAGGTTTACTGAAAGTTTTAAGCAGAATTTGGGGATTTTTGAAGGAAAACATTTTTGCAAGATTTTTAAGGTCCGTGGCTTAAAGAATTTTTCATATGGGTAAATATATTTCTGGACAGTTCTGTGTCAAAATTAAGCACCAAAATCAACTTCTGTCACCGCAGCAAATCATTTTTCAGGTGTACCGAAAGGTTTAAGCAGAATTTGGGGATTTTTGAAGAAAAAATTTTTGGCCAATTTTTAACGTCCGGGGCTTACAGAATTTTTCATAAAATATATTTCTGGAGAGTTCTGTGTCAAAATTAAGCACCAAAATCAACTTCTGTCACCGCACCAAATCTTTTTTTAAGGTTTACTAAAAGTTTTAAGCAGAATTTGGGGATTGTTGAAGTACAAAATTTTTGGCCAATTTTTAAGGTCCGGGGCATACAGAATTTTTCATATTGGTAAATATATTTCTGGACAGTTCTGTGTCAAAATTAAGCACCAAAATCAACTTCTGTCACCGCAGAAAATCATTTTTCAGGTGTACCGAAAGGTTTAAGCAGAATTTGGGGATTTTTGAAGAAAAACATTTTTGGCCGATTTGTAAGGTCCAGGGCTTACAGAATTTTTCACATGGGTAAATATATTTCTGGAGAGTTCTGTGTCAAAATTAAGCACCAAAATCAACTTCTGTCACAGCACCAAATCTTTTTTTAAGGTTTACTAAAAGTTTTAAGCAGAATTTGGGGATTTTTGAAGGAAAAACTTTTTGGCCGATTTTTAAGGTCCGGGGCTTACAGAATTTTTCATATGGGTAAATATATTTCTGGAGAGTTCTGTGTCAAAATTAAGTACCAAAATCAACTTCTGTCACCGCAGCAAATCTTTTTTAAGGTTTACTGAAAGTTTTAAGCTGAATTTGGGGATTTTTGAAGAAAAACATTTTTGCACGATTTTTAAGGTCCGGGGCTTAAAGAATTTTTCATACGGGTAAATATATTTTTGGAGAGTTCTGTGTCAAAATTAAGCACCAAAGTCAACTTCTGTTACCGCAGCAAATCTTTTCTAAGGTTTACTAAAAGTTTTAATTAGAATTTGGGGATTTTTGAAGAACAAAATTTTTGGCCAATTTTTAAGGTCCGGGGCTTACAGAATTTTTCATATGGGTAAATATATTTCTGGACAGTTCGGTGTCAAAATTAAGCACCAAAATCAACTTCTGTCACCGCAGCAAATCATTTTTCAGGTGTACCGAAAGGTTTAAGCAGAATTTGGGGATTTTTAAAGAAAAAAATTTTGGCCAATTTTTAAGGTCCGGGGCTTACAGAATTTTTCATAATGGTAAATATATTTCTGGACAGTTCTGTGTCAAAATTAAGCACCAACATTAACTTCTGTCACCGCAGCAAATCATTTTTCAGGTGTACCGAAAGTTTTAAGCAGAATTTGGGGATTTTTGAAGAAAAAAATTTTTGCCCGATTTTTAAGGTCCAGGGCTTACAGAATTTTTTATATGGGTAAATATATTTCTGGAGAGTTCTGTGTCAAAATTAAGCACCAAAATCAACTTCTGTCACCGCAGCACATCTTTTTTTAAGGTTTACTTAAAATTTTAAGCAGAATTTGGGGATTTTTGAAGAAAAACATTTTTGCCCGATTTTTAAGGTCCGGGGCTTACAGATTTTTTCATATGGGTAAATATATTTCTGGAGAGTTCTGTGTCAAAATTAAGCACCAAAATCAACTTCTGTCACCGCAGCAAATCTTTTTTTAAGGTTTACTGAAAGTTTTAAGCAGAATTTGGGGATTTTTGAAGAAAAACATTTTTGCACGATTTTTAAGGTCCGGGGCTTACAGAATTTTTCATACGGGTAAATATATTTCTGGAGAGTTCTGTGTCAAAATTAAGCACCAAAATCAACTTCTGTCACCGCAGCAAATCATTTTTCAGGTGTACCGAAAGTTTTATGCAGAATTTAGGGATTTTTGAAGAAAAACATTTTTGCCCGATTTTTAAGGTCCGGGCCTTACAGAATTTTTCATACGGGTAAATATATTTCTGGAGAGTTCTGTGGCAAAAGTAAGCACCAAAATCAACTTCTGTCACTGCAGCAAATCATTTTTCAGGTGTACCGAAAGTTTTAAGCAGAATTTAGGGGTTTTTGAAGATCAAAATTTTTGGCCAATTTTTAAGGTCCAGGGCTTACAGAATTTTTTCTTATGGGTAAATATATTTCTGGACAGATCTGTGTCAAAATTAAGCACCAACATCAACTTCTGTCAACGCAGCATACCATTTGGGAGAGGAGTGTCCTAGGAGGAGGTGGTGAGCTGCTGAGACGGGGAGAGGGCTTCCGCAGGCAGGGTGCTTCCTCCTGGGGAAATCACTGCAGATCTAGGTGCTGCTGGCCTAGGTGCTGAAGACTTGGTGGTTCTGGTGCTTTCTTTCAGCACCATGACCAGAAGAGGCAGACCCAGGGGATCTGCCAGGAGCCCTGCTGTACAGCAGCCGCTGGAGGTTCCAGCAATCGCGGGAGGCCCGCCAGCGCCTCTCCCGCCCGCCCCGGCTGAGCCGCCTGACCTGCCTGCCGGAAGATCGTGTGCCCTGCAGCGCGAGGCCGGGGATCCACCCGCCGGTTCGCGGAGGCCGCATGTGTGCGCGGCTGGAGCTCCGGACCCCCCTGTCCTTTTAGCGCGCCTGCCCGGGAGACGGAGTGCGGGGAGTCTGGCGGAGCAGCTGAAGCAGCCGGAGCTGAAGGAGCGGGCGGCGGCGGCAAGCGGAGGACTAACTTTACCAGCGGCGGACGTTCCGGGGAGTCAGGATGCGGCTGGACTGTTGGCGGACCCGGCGGCAGGCGGAGGAGGTGTCCTGGACCCCCCTGGACTTTCAGTTCGGAGAGCCGGGGGTCCGGGAGAGATCAGCAGAGTGCCAGTCTCCAAACCGCTGGCGGCGGGACCCCCGAGTGACGCAACTCGGGGGGTAATGGCGGCCCCCGCTAGCGGTGCAGCGGAGACGGGAGCAGTGTCTGCAGACTTTGCCTCCAAACTGCCAGTGGAGGGACCCCCGAGTGAGGCAACTCGGGGGGGTATGGAGACCCTCGCTGGCAGTGAAGAGGAGGATATGGAGGTGATGACTGTTCATGACCTGGATGTGGCTGAGTTGGTGACCCCTAGCCCAGCAGCGCTCCCCAAACTGTCAGTGGTGGGACCCCTGAGTGAAGTAACTCAGGGGGACATGGTGGCCCCCACTGGCAGTGATGCGGGGAGTGCTGCAAAAGGGGAGAAGCCGGTGGACGAGGAGTCGGAGTACGCCAGCGACGAGGAGGAGGATGTATTTGCTGCCCTGAGCATTGACCAGCTGGAAAAAGAAATTAAAAAGTTAAGCAGCAAGCTGGTAGATAAAAGGAAGAAAAGAAATTTGACAGCTGCCTGGGAAAGGCAGTCCCTAAAAGATGAGATTTCAGAATTGGCAGTGTCCCTGGAAAACGCCAAGGACCGTTTATTGTTCTTAAAAAAAATGAAGAGGAACTTAATAAGATCGGAGGCGACCTCCATGAGTGACAAGGAGGGAGTTAAGGTGGAAGAAATGGCTGATGAACCACGCAGGGAAGTGCCGCAGGATGCCCCAAGCCGGCAGGTAAGCGATGATGCACAGGGGACTGGGGGGATTGAGGGTGGGGGTACCCGCGGTGCTTTAGTCCCCCTGGTTCCTGCTAGCGGAGCTTTTTTACCTGGTCTGGCTATTAGTGAGGCATTGGTGGTGGCTGGCCCTGTTCACCGAGAGGTTTCGGACTCTGAGTTGATTAAGATGGCAGTGATAACTGAGGCGGGCATGGAGGGGGGTGTGGCCCCTAAAGATGTGCCTGGAGGATTGGTAAACCCTAATGTTGCTCAGGGGATGCCGGCATTAGATAGAACTATACTTTCTAGTGAACAAAATGTCATTATTAAAACGGTGTACGGTGACAGCATGTTGGTCCCTCAGAGGGCAAGCCTTGCTGCCAGTGTGATTGCCGAGGATCAGGCTCTCAGGAAGGAAAGGCAGGCAAAAGCGGTCCCAGGTCCCATTTCGTATGCAAATGCGGTATCTGGGAAAAGGCCTGGTAATGCTCCGACTGGGGCTCCAGTGTCAGGGAGCATTGGAAAAAGGAGGAACCTGATCCAGTTCAAATGGATCGGGTCGGGGGAGGCTCCTAGCCGTGAGACCTTTCTTAAGCTGATATTCAGTTTGGGATATTGTGCGTCTGATCTGTACGCCTGTATACACCCAGTGCGGACCCTGGAATATGACCTAAGCTTTGTGTCGTACCAGGGTCTGCAAACGTTTTGGGTAAAGTGGCAGGCGTGCAGATCAAAAGACCCCTATGATAAATATCTCGTCAACCTTGTCACGAGACAGGACAGGGTGAAGGCAACGGTGCTAGTGAGGAATGAGTCACTGCCTCCGGAGGACATAGCTTTCTGGCTCAGACGCTTTTGTGACTTAGAATCAGGGATGGTGAAGGCAGGGTATGTGTTGGGTGTATGGGGCGGTGCATGGGAGGTGAGCATTAGGCTAAGATATAGTGAGAAAGGGTGTGTGCATGTGCCCTCGGCTGCCTACATAGGAAGGGACAGGGTGCAGTGTTTTTATCCTGGGCAGCCGAGGACCTGTTTCAAATGTGGTGATTATCGGCATGTGAGTTCTGAATGTGGTGTTCTTAAGTGTTCTTTGTGTGGGGGTGTGGGTCACATGTCAAAAGAGTGTCTCACTGTGAGGTGTAACTTGTGTGGGGTGGAGGGTCACCCGTACAGCAGGTGTCCTAAGGCTAGGCACAATAAGGTGGTAGAACAGGTGGTGGGGAATAGTACAGGGGTGAGTTTGGGAGTGAATGAGGTGGTATGTGAGGTAGGGAGGGTGGAGGTAGTGCAGGATAAAGTGATCAGGGAAGAGGCGAGGGAGGAGGGGTTTCAGGAAGTCAGGAGGGGGAGTAAGGAAAAGAATAGGAAAGAGCCAGAAGCTGATGTTATCCTATCTAATAAATTTGATGTTTTCTCCTCCGATGAGGAGGAGATTGTAAGAGAAGGTGGTGATTTATTTCTGGTCTCAAGGAAAAAGAGAAAGTCAAAAAGGCCTCTTGAGGAAAATAAGAGGCGTGGAGATGAGAAAAAGAGGAAGGAGTCTGTTTTGGAGAGGGTGGTGGAAGAGAGGGCTTCTACTAATACAGACAAGGGTGAGAGTGTGGAGGTAGTGGGGGAGAAAGTGGTGGTGATAATGGAGGAGTCTGGGTCTCTGCCAGAAGTGGTGGTAGAGACAGAAGTGGAATCATCCCAGGGGTCGGAGGTCGGGCCAAGTGGCACTGGTAGTCAGGTTCACTGCCAGGTCATTAGATTTGCCAAGGCCCCTGACCCTGGGATTCCTGAGGGGGGTGGTAGGCTCCCTGAGGGGGCCAGGGTGGGGGGTGGAGATGCCACAAGTGGTGGTGTGGCCGGCCCGCAGGGGGCTGGTTTGCAGTGTTGAGTATGGTGGTGGTTATACAAAGGTAAGCAAGGTCTTGTCTTTCAATAACTTAGAAACATGGATCCCCGCCCTATACGATGTGCCACGATTAATGTGGCTTCCGTGCTTTCCGAATGTGCTCGTATGTTGGCCTTTGATTTTTTCAATACGGTTGATGTTGATATTTTGTTTTTGCAAGAGACTAGGATTGGTAAGTTGGACATCCTCCACAAGGCGAAGCAGGAGTGGAGGAGGGGGCCTTCTTACTGGTCTCTTGCGGCCGAGCCATACGGTGGGGTGGCAGTTCTTTTTGCTGAAATGGTAACTGTGCACAAGGTTATTGAATTGCAAGCAGGTAGATGTATGATTCTGGATGTCAACATAAAGGGACAAGATGTGAGATTAATCAATGTGTATGGGCCACAAACACCGGGTGATAGAAAATGTCTCTTTATGGAGATAAAACCTTTTCTTTTTACGGCCCAGCAGGTTATCTTTGGTGGTGATTTTAACACCGTTGTTAGGCCAAAAGACAGGGGAGGCTCAAGGAGACCCCTGGGCTATGACTCTAATTTTTTAGTTAGCATGGTTAGACAGGCTGGTTTGGTGGATGTGCATATTCGTCACTCCCCAGACCTCACGGGTTTCACCTATTTTAGTGGTAGCCATAGGTCTAGGATAGATAGGTTTTTTGTTAAGGAGACTTCCAAGACTTCATCCCTTGGGGTGAGGTTGGTGGAATTTTCCGATCACGGTTTTCTCTCAGTAACTTTGAATGCTTCAGAAACCCCTCAGAAGGGGCGGGGCCTGTGGCGGTTGAACTCAGAACTCCTGGAGGAAGAGAGAGTTAGACAGTCCTTCAGGGTCTTCTTTCAATCTCAGGAGACACTTCTGGAGGCTGGTTGGAGTAGGTCTGAGTGGTGGGAGGTGATTAAAAAGAGAACCTGCAAATTTTTCCGTGGCCTTATAGCTAGGAAAAACTTGATAAAGCAAAATATCTACCGTAATCTGAGAAGGAAATTGGATTTCCTGATCTCTGAGGAGGGAGATGATGGGGAAATCTCCCGAGTGAAGGCTCAGATGAAAGAGTTCCAATATAACCGATTGGCATCCTTGGTTTTGGAAAGGGATTATGGTATGTACCACTCGCCTGATCCCTACCAGAGCTGTAGGAGGTCAGTCGACGCCAAACATGTCAGAGGACTGGTGGACGGACAGGGTGTTCTTCGTACTGACAAGGAAGGCATTCTGGATGTTATTGTGTCCTACTATTCTGATCTTCTGTCTGAGCAGCCACTCATCAGGGAGAGGATGGAGGAATTTCTGAGGGGAACCCCTGGTCTGAGTTCTCAGGGTGCCTCTCTTGACTCCTTGGCAAGTGATATAACCGCAGAGGAAGTTAGGAAGGCGATAATGGGTTTAAACCCCAAGAAATCACCAGGACCAGATGGTTTAACATCTGAATTTTATAAGACCTTTGCTGACCTCCTGATTCCCCGCCTTGTGGAAGTTTTTAATGAGAGCCTGGATGAGGGAGTCCTCCCTCCTTCCATGAGGTTATCTGCGCTTATTTTGCTGTCCAAAGGGAAGGACTCGTCTCGTATTGAGAACTGGCGCCCCATAGCCCTTCTCAATACAGACAGGAAGATTTTGGCAAAGGTACTGTTTAACAGGCTTTCAGAGTTTTCTGAGCTGTTGCTTTCTCCTTCTCAGCACTGTACGGTGAAGGGTCGTAGCACTTTTAGTGCTGTCCTTGGTGTCCGGGAGGCCATTGAGCGGTGCAGGGCTGAGAAGTGGGGAAAGTACTTACTGGCATTGGATCAGTCTAAAGCTTTTGACCGAGTGAATCATGAGTACCTTTGGGCTCTACTGAGATGGTATGGTCTTCCAGAGAGGGTGGTTAATTGGTTACAGACGATCTATCGTATGGCTGAAAGCTTTCCACTGGTAAACGGTTGGGTGGGCCCTACCTTTGGTGTAGGCTCGGGTGTTCGTCAGGGGTGTCCCCTGAGCCCCCTCCTGTATGTCTTTGCAATCGATCCCTTCGTTAGGAGGGTAGAGTGTGGGACTGTAGGGGGGGTGCAGCTGTGTCCGGAGTTTGCATTGAGGGTGGTGGCTTACGCAGATGATGTCACGGTGGTTCTGTCCTCGCAGGCAGAGGCCCGTGGCATAGAACACCTCATTTGCGAGTACTCTGAGGCTTCGTGCTCCAGAGTAAACCGAGAAAAGTGTGATGTTTTCTGGATGGGGGAGGAGGGGGAGCCTTTTCCTCTTCCGGACAGCTTCCCTCAGGTCAACGATCAGATTAAAATTCTTGGTATCAAATTTGATCATGGAGATTATGCCTCCCTAAATTGGGTTAACAAGCTGGAAGATGCTACCAAGAAGGTAGAGAGTTGGAAAAGATGGAAATTGTCTTTGAGGGAAAGGGTTGACTTGTGCAAAACTTACCTGATCCCGATTTTTTTGTATGTCAGTTACGTGTGTTTTTTGCCACAATCTTTGTGGTCCAGATTGAATTCCTTGTTCTTCCTCTTGTTGTGGAAGAACAGGATCAATATAGTGAAGAGGGGTATCACCTACAGACCGAGGAAAGATGGGGGTTTGAACATGGTAAACCCAGTGATCTTTTTTGTTACAGCTTTTTTAAAGCTTAACATTGGGAGCATGTTTTTAGACACTCCTCCTCGGTGGGTAGAGGGATTTAGACCATGGGTGTTTCCCTTCCTCAGATTCTGGATAGATGGAGGCCAAGTGAGAAGTTTCCGGATTCGTCATGGTTACCTCCCGATCTACGTCATCCAGAGCTTGAAGGTGATAAAGCGATATGACGTGGGAGTGGGTGAAGTCAAAAACTTCTCTAGGAGGGAGTTGGAGAGAAGAATTTTGCACACCCACTTTCATGTTCCGCTGTCACTGAGGGACTGTCCAGGTAATGTCGCTTCGGCTGGATTGGTTTTGTTAAATTCACAAAGGTTACCGCCCAAGTTCAAAGATATTGCCTGGCTCACTTTTCATGGGAGGCTTTATGTTGGAGGGAACCTCAGGTGGCGAAGTGCCAGTGAACGTGGCTGCCCACGGGAGGAATGTCCAGGGGTGGAGGAGACGATGGACCACTTCCTGCTTGAGTGTCCTTTTAATGTAAAGGTTTATGAGGAGGTTTCAAAGGCCATTGGTATCCCGTGCCTTTCGGGTCTTAGTTACCCTGAGTGGGCTTATGGGGTAGTCAGAAGATACGGTGACTTTAATTTAACCACAATTTTTTTAGTTAGTTTAGCTGTTAGGTATCACACGTGGAATGCACGGTGCCAGGTATCTATTCGAAGGAAGGTCCTCCCCTGTGATGTGGTGGTAGGTATGATTATGCAAGAGGTGAAAAAGATGATGGATCTGGATAAGGGGAGACTGGATGCTGTCAGATGGTCACAGTGGTGGGGCCGTTTGAAACCCCCTTGAGTGGGTGGTTGAAAGTCTCTTCTTGTTCAGCTGGGTTTCTTTTCTGTCCTTTCACTCCCTGTAGATTTTTTATTCTATTTTTTGTTTTTTGTTGAAAAGGTTTTACATACATCTACCTGAGGTGGTGTGTATTGGTGATGGGTAGGATTAGATAAGATAGATAGTAGTTAAAGTTTTTTGTATTGTTTTATGGTTTGCTGTGTATATATACATATATAATATATAAAAAAAAAAAAAATATATATAGATAGTGGTTAAGGTAGTTGTTGTTCTAAAATCCTTGCTTACTTTTTCTCATAGGAGATAAGTTGTTTATTATTAGGATTGGTAAAGTTTTCTTTTGGTTATAAGGCATAATATGGAGTAATATTGTGTATCCTTATGTTGATATTTGATTTTGTGTATATATATATTTTATCTATTTATTTATTTATTTTTTATATATGTAATTATTGTATATATATATATATCTTTGTTGCAAGTTAAAATAAAGAAGCATATTCTGTCAACGCAGCAAATCATTTTTCAGGTGTACCGAAAGTTTTAAGTAGAATTTGGGGATTTTTGAAGGAAAAAAATTTTGGCCGATTTTTAAGGTCCGGGGCTTACAGAATTTATCATACGGGTAAATATATTTCTGGAGAGTTCTGTGTCAAAATTAAGCACCAAAATCAACTTATGTCACCGCAGCAAATCATTTTTAAGGTTTACTGAAAGTTTTAAGCAGAATTTGGGGATTGTTGAAGAACAAAATTTTTGGCCAATTTTTAAGGTCCGGGGCTTACAGAATTTTTCATATTGGTAAATATATTTCTGGACAGTTCTGTGTCAAAATTAAGCACCAAAATCAACTTCTGTCACCACAGAAAATCATTTTTCAGGTGTTCCGAAAGGTTTAAGCAGAATTTGGGGATTTTTGAAGAAAAAAATTTTTGGCCGATTTTTAAGGTCCAGGGCTTACAGAATTTTTCACATGGGTAAATATATTTCTGGAGAGTTCTGTGTCAAAATTAAGCACCAAAATCAACTTCTGTCACCGCACCAAATCTTTTTTTAAGGTTTACTAAAAGTTTTAAGCAGAATTTGGGGATTTTTGAAGGAAAAACTTTTTGGCCGATTTTTAAGGTCCGGGGCTTACAGAATTTTTCATAACGGTAAATATATTTCTGGAGAGTTCTGTGTCAAAATAAAGCACCAAAATCAACTTCTGTCACCGCAGCAAATCTTTTTTAAGGTTTACTAAAAGTTTTAAGCAGAATTTGGGGATTTTTGAAGGAAAAAATTTTTGGCCGATTTTTAAGGTCCGGGGCTTACAGAATTTTTCATATGGGTAAATATATTTCTGGAGAGTTCTGTGTCAAAATTAAGCACCAAAATCAACTTCTGTCACCGCAGCAAATCATTTTTAAGGTTTACTGAAAGTTTTAAGCAGAATTTGGGGATTTTTGAAGGAAAACATTTTTGCAAGATTTTTAAGGTCCGGGGCTTACAGAATTTTTCATATGGGTAAATATATTTCTGGAGAGTTCTGTGTCAAAATTAAGCACCAAAATCAACTTCTGTCACCGCAGCAAATCATTTTTCAGGTGTACCGAAAGGTTTAAGCAGAATTTGGGGATTTTTGAAGAAAAAATTTTTGGCCAATTTTTAACGTCCGGGGCTTACAGAATTTTTCATAATGGTAAATATATTTCTGGACAGTTCTGTGTCAAAATTAAGCACCAACATTAACTTCTGTCACCACAGCAAATCATTTTTCAGGTGTACCGAAAGTTTTAAGCAGAATTTGGGGATTTTTGAAGAAAAAAAATCTTGTCCGATTTTTAAGGTCCAGGGCTTACAGAATTTTTTATATGGGTAAATATATTTCTGGAGAGTTCTGTGTCAAAATTAAGCACCAAAATCAACTTCTGTCACCGCAGCAAATCTTTTTTTAAGGTTTACTGAAAGTTTTAAGCAGAATTTGGGGATTTTTGAAGAAAAACATTTTTGCACGATTTTTAAGGTCCGGATCTTACAGAATTTTTCATACGGGTAAATATATTTCTGGAGAGTTCTGTGTCAAAATTAAGCACCAAAATCAACTTCTGTCACCGCAGCAAATCTTTTCTAAGGTTTACTAAAAGTTTTAATCACAATTTGGGGATTTTTGAAGAACAAAATTTTTTGCCAATTTTTAAGGTCCGGGGCTTACAGAATTTTTTAAATTGGTAAATATATTTCTGGACAGTTCTGTGTCAAAATTAAGCACCAAAACCAACTTCTGTCACCGCAGAAAATCATTTTTCAGGTGTACCGAAAGGTTTAAGCAGAATTTGAGGATTTTTGAAGAAAAATATTTTTGGCCGATTTTTAAGGTCCGGGGCTTACAGAATTTTTCATACGGGTAAATATATTTCTGGAGAGTTCTGTGTCAAAATTAAGCACCAAAATCAACTTCTGTCACCGCAGCAAATCATTTTTAAGGTTTACTGAAAGTTTTAAGCAGAATTTGGGGATTTTTGAAGGAAAACATTTTTGGCCGATTTTTAAGGTCCGGGGCTTACACAATTTTTCATATGGGTAAATATATTTCTGGAGAGTTCTGTGTCAAAATAAAGCACCAAAATCAACTTCTGTCACCGCAGCAAATCTTTTTTAAGGTTTACTAAAAGTTTTAAGCAGAATTTGGGGATTTTTGAAGGAAAAAATTTTTGACCGATTTTTAAGGTCCGGGGCCTACAGAATTTTTCATACGGGTAAATATATTTCTGGAGAGTTCTGTGTCAAAATTAAGCACCAAAATCAACTTCTGTCACTGCAGCAAATCATTTTTAAGGTTTACTGAAAGTTTTAAGCAGAATTTGGGGATTTTTGAATTAAAACATTTTTGCAAGATTTTTAAGATCCGGGGCTTACAGAATTTTTCATATGGGTAACTATATTTCTGGACAGTTCTGTGTCAAAATTAAGCACCAACATTAACTTCTGTCACCACAGCAAATCATTTTTCAGGTGTACCGAAAGTTTTAAGCAGAATTTGGGGATTTTTGAAGAAAAAAAATTTTGTCCGATTTTTAAGGTCCAGGGCTTACAGAATTTTTTATATGGGTAAATATATTTCTGGAGAGTTCTGTGTCAAAATTAAGCACCAAAATCAACTTCTGTCACCGCAGCAAATCTTTTTTTAAGGTTTACTGAAAGTTTTAAGCAGAATTTGGGGATTTTTGAAGAAAAACATTTTTGCACGATTTTTAAGGTCCGGATCTTACAGAATTTTTCATACGGGTAAATATATTTCTGGAGAGTTCTGTGTCAAAATTAAGCACCAAAATCAACTTCTGTAACCGCAGCAAATCTTTTCTAAGGTTTACTAAAAGTTTTAATCAGAATTTGGGGATTTTTGAAGAACAAAATTTTTTGCCAATTTTTAAGGTCCGGGGCTTACAGAATTTTTTAAATTGGTAAATATATTTCTGGACAGTTCTGTGTCAAAATTAAGCACCAAAATCAACTTCTGTCACCGCAGAAAATCATTTTTCAGGTGTACCGAAAGGTTTAAGCAGAATTTGAGGATTTTTGAAGAAAAATATTTTTGGCCGATTTTTAAGGTCCGGGGCTTACAGAATTTTTCATACGGGTAAATATATTTCTGGAGAGTTCTGTGTCAAAATTAAGCACCAAAATCAACTTCTGTCACCGCAGCAAATCATTTTTAAGGTTTACTGAAAGTTTTAAGCAGAATTTGGGGATTTTTGAAGGAAAACATTTTTGGCCGATTTTTAAGGTCCGGGGCTTACACAATTTTTCATATGGGTAAATATATTTCTGGAGAGTTCTGTGTCAAAATAAAGCACCAAAATCAACTTCTGTCACCGCAGCAAATCTTTTTTAAGGTTTACTAAAAGTTTTAAGCAGAATTTGGGGATTTTTGAAGGAAAAAATTTTTGACCGATTTTTAAGGTCCGGGGCTTACAGAATTTTTCATACGGGTAAATATATTTCTGGAGAGTTCTGTGTCAAAATTAAGCACCAAAATCAACTTCTGTCACTGCAGCAAATCATTTTTAAGGTTTACTGAAAGTTTTAAGCAGAATTTGGGGATTTTTGAATTAAAACATTTTTGCAAGATTTTTAAGATCCGGGGCTTACAGAATTTTTCATATGGGTAACTATATTTCTGGACAGTTCTGTGTCAAAATTAAGCACCAAAATCAACTTCTGTCACCACAGAAAATCATTTTTCAGGTGTACCGAAAGGTTTAAGCAGAATTTGGGGATTTTTGAAGAAAAAATTTTTGGCCAATTTTTAAGGTCCGGGGCTTACAGAATTTTTCACATGGGTAAATATATTTCTGGAGAGTTCTGTGTCAAAATTAAGCACCAAAATCAACTTCTGTCACCGCACCAAATCTTTTTTTAAGGTTTACTAAAAGTTTTAAGCAGAATTTGGGGATTTTTGAAGGAAAAACTTTTTGGCCGATTTTTAAGGTCCGGGGCTTACAGAATTTTTCATAACGGTAAATATATTTCTGGAGAGTTCTGTGTCAAAATAAAGCACCAAAATCAACTTCTGTCACCGCAGCAAATCTTTTTTAAGGTTTACTAAAAGTTTTAAGCAGAATTTGGGGATTTTTGAAGGAAAAAATTTTTGGCCGATTTTTAAGGTCCGGGGCTTACAGAATTTTTCATATGGGTAAATATATTTCTGGAGAGTTCTGTGTCAAAATTAAGCACCAAAATCAACTTCTGTCACCGCAGCAAATCATTTTTAAGGTTTACTGAAAGTTTTAAGCAGAATTTGGGGATTTTTGAAGGAAAACATTTTTGCAAGATTTTTAAGGTCCGGGGCTTACAGAATTTTTCATATGGGTAAATATATTTCTGGAGAGTTCTGTGTCAAAATTAAGCACCAAAATCAACTTCTGTCACCGCAGCAAATCATTTTTCAGGTGTACCGAAAGGTTTAAGCAGAATTTGGGGATTTTTGAAGAAAAAATTTTTGGCCAATTTTTAACGTCCGGGGCTTACAGAATTTTTCATAATGGTAAATATATTTCTGGACAGTTCTGTGTCAAAATTAAGCACCAACATTAACTTCTGTCACCACAGCAAATCATTTTTCAGGTGTACCGAAAGTTTTAAGCAGAATTTGGGGATTTTTGAAGAAAAAAAATTTTGTCCGATTTTTAAGGTCCAGGGCTTACAGAATTTTTTATATGGGTAAATATATTTCTGGAGAGTTCTGTGTCAAAATTAAGCACCAAAATCAACTTCTGTCACCGCAGCAAATCTTTTTTTAAGGTTTACTGAAAGTTTTAAGCAGAATTTGGGGATTTTTGAAGAAAAACATTTTTGCACGATTTTTAAGGTCCGGATCTTACAGAATTTTTCATACGGGTAAATATATTTCTGGAGAGTTCTGTGTCAAAATTAAGCACCAAAATCAACTTCTGTCACCGCAGCAAATCTTTTCTAAGGTTTACTAAAAGTTTTAATCACAATTTGGGGATTTTTGAAGAACAAAATTTTTTGCCAATTTTTAAGGTCCGGGGCTTACAGAATTTTTTAAATTGGTAAATATATTTCTGGACAGTTCTGTGTCAAAATTAAGCACCAAAATCAACTTCTGTCACCGCAGAAAATCATTTTTCAGGTGTACCGAAAGGTTTAAGCAGAATTTGAGGATTTTTGAAGAAAAATATTTTTGGCCGATTTTTAAGGTCCGGGGCTTACAGAATTTTTCATACGGGTAAATATATTTCTGGAGAGTTCTGTGTCAAAATTAAGCACCAAAATCAACTTCTGTCACCGCAGCAAATCATTTTTAAGGTTTACTGAAAGTTTTAAGCAGAATTTGGGGATTTTTGAAGGAAAACATTTTTGGCCGATTTTTAAGGTCCGGGGCTTACACAATTTTTCATATGGGTAAATATATTTCTGGAGAGTTCTGTGTCAAAATAAAGCACCAAAATCAACTTCTGTCACCGCAGCAAATCTTTTTTAAGGTTTACTAAAAGTTTTAAGCAGAATTTGGGGATTTTTGAAGGAAAAAATTTTTGACCGATTTTTAAGGTCCGGGGCCTACAGAATTTTTCATACGGGTAAATATATTTCTGGAGAGTTCTGTGTCAAAATTAAGCACCAAAATCAACTTCTGTCACTGCAGCAAATCATTTTTAAGGTTTACTGAAAGTTTTAAGCAGAATTTGGGGATTTTTGAATTAAAACATTTTTGCAAGATTTTTAAGATCCGGGGCTTACAGAATTTTTCATATGGGTAACTATATTTCTGGACAGTTCTGTGTCAAAATTAAGCACCAACATTAACTTCTGTCACCACAGCAAATCATTTTTCAGGTGTACCGAAAGTTTTAAGCAGAATTTGGGGATTTTTGAAGAAAAAAAATTTTGTCCGATTTTTAAGGTCCAGGGCTTACAGAATTTTTTATATGGGTAAATATATTTCTGGAGAGTTCTGTGTCAAAATTAAGCACCAAAATCAACTTCTGTCACCGCAGCAAATCTTTTTTTAAGGTTTACTGAAAGTTTTAAGCAGAATTTGGGGATTTTTGAAGAAAAACATTTTTGCACGATTTTTAAGGTCCGGATCTTACAGAATTTTTCATACGGGTAAATATATTTCTGGAGAGTTCTGTGTCAAAATTAAGCACCAAAATCAACTTCTGTCACCGCAGCAAATCTTTTCTAAGGTTTACTAAAAGTTTTAATCAGAATTTGGGGATTTTTGAAGAACAAAATTTTTTGCCAATTTTTAAGGTCCGGGGCTTACAGAATTTTTTAAATTGGTAAATATATTTCTGGACAGTTCTGTGTCAAAATTAAGCACCAAAATCAACTTCTGTCACCGCAGAAAATCATTTTTCAGGTGTACCGAAAGGTTTAAGCAGAATTTGAGGATTTTTGAAGAAAAATATTTTTGGCCGATTTTTAAGGTCCAGGGCTTACAGAATTTTTCATACGGGTAAATATATTTCTGGAGAGTTCTGTGTCAAAATTAAGCACCAAAATCAACTTCTGTCACCGCAGCAAATCATTTTTAAGGTTTACTGAAAGTTTTAAGCAGAATTTGGGGATTTTTGAAGGAAAACATTTTTGGCCGATTTTTAAGGTCCGGGGCTTACACAATTTTTCATATGGGTAAATATATTTCTGGAGAGTTCTGTGTCAAAATAAAGCACCAAAATCAACTTCTGTCACCGCAGCAAATCTTTTTTAAGGTTTACTAAAAGTTTTAAGCAGAATTTGGGGATTTTTGAAGGAAAAAATTTTTGACCGATTTTTAAGGTCCGGGGCTTACAGAATTTTTCATACGGGTAAATATATTTCTGGAGAGTTCTGTGTCAAAATTAAGCACCAAAATCAACTTCTGTCACTGCAGCAAATCATTTTTAAGGTTTACTGAAAGTTTTAAGCAGAATTTGGGGATTTTTGAATTAAAACATTTTTGCAAGATTTTTAAGATCCGGGGCTTACAGAATTTTTCATATGGGTAACTATATTTCTGGACAGTTCTGTGTCAAAATTAAGCACCAAAATCAACTTCTGTCACCGCAGCAAATCATTTTTCAGGTGTACCGAAAGGTTTAAGCAGAATTTGGGGATTTTTGAAGAAAAATTTTTTTGCCAATTTTTAAGGTCCGGGGCTTACAGAATTTTTCATAATGGTAAATATATTTCTGGACAGTTCTGTGTCAAAATTAAGCACCAACATTAACTTCTGTCACCGCAGCAAATCAATTTTCAGGTGTACCGAAAGTTTTAAGCAGAATTTGGGGATTTTTGAAGAAAAAAATTTTGGGCCGATTTCTAAGGTCCAGGGCTTACAGAATTTTTTATATGGGTAAATATATTTCTGGAGAGTTCTGTGTCAAAATTAAGCACCAAAATCATCTTCTGTCACCTCAGCAAATCTTTTCTAAGGTTTACTAAAAGTTTTAAGCAGAATTTGGGGATTTTTGAAGAACAAAATTTTTGGCCAATTTTTAAGGTCCGGGGCTTACACAATTTTTCATAACGGTAAATATATTTCTGGACAGTTCTGTGTCAAAATAAAGCACCAAAATCAACTTCTGTCAACGCAGCAAATCATTTTTCAGGTGTACCGAAAGGTTTAAGCAGAATTTGGGGATTGTTGAAGAAAAACATTTTTGCACAATTTTTAAGGTCCGGGGCTTACAGAATTTTTCATACGGGTAAATATATTTCTGGAGAGTTCTGTGTCAAAATTAAGCACCAGAATCATCTCCTGTCACCCCAGCAAATCTTTTCTAAGGTTTACTAAAAGTTTTAATCAGAATTTGGGGATTTTTGAAGTACAAAATTTTTGGCCAATTTTTAAGGTCCGGGGCTTACAGAATTTTTCATATTGGTAAATATATTTCTGGACAGTTCTGTGTCAAAATTAAGCACCAAAATCAACTTCTGTCACCGCAGAAAATCATTTTTCAGGTGTACCGAAAGGTTTAAGCAGAATTTGGGGATTTTTGAAGAAAAACATTTTTGGCCGATTTTTAAGGTCCAGGGCTTACAGAATTTTTCACATGGGTAAATATATTTCTGGAGAGTTCTGTGTCAAAATTAAGCACCAAAATCAACTTCTGTCACCGCAGCAAATCATTTTTCAGGTGTACCGAAAGTTTTAAGCAGAATTTAGGGATTTTTGAAGAAAAACATTTTTGCCCGATTTTTAAGGTCCAGGGCTTACAGAATTTTTCATATGGGTAAATATATTTCTGGAGAGTTCTGTGTCAAAATTAAGTACCAAAATCAACTTCTGTCACCGCAGCAAATCTTTTTTAAGGTTAACTGAAAGTTTTAAGCAGAATTTGGGGATTTTTGAAAAAAAACATTTTTGCACGATTTTTAAGGTCCGGGGGTTAAAGAATTTTTCATACGGGTAAATATATTTTTGGAGAGTTCTGTGTCAAAATTAAGCACCAAAATCAACTTCTGTCACCGCAGCAAATCTTTTCTAAGGTTTACTAAAAGTTTTAATCAGAATTTGGGGATTTTTGAAGAACAAAATTTTTGGCCAATTTTTAAGGTCCGGGGCTTACAGAATTTTTCATAATGGTAAATATATTTCTGGACAGTTCTGTGTCAAAATTAAGCACCAACATTAACTTCTGTCACCGCAGCAAATCATTTTTCAGGTGTACCGAAAGTTTTAAGCAGAATTTGGGGATTTTTGAAGAAAAAAAATTTTGGCCGATTTTTAAGGTCCAGGGCTTACAGAATTTTTTATATGGGTAAATATATTTCTGGAGAGTTCTGTGTCAAAATTAAGCACCAAAATCAACTTCTGTCACCGCAGCAAATCTTTTTTTAAGGTTTACTGAAAGTTTTAAGCAGAATTTGGGGATTTTTGAAGAAAAACATTTTTGCACGATTTTTAAGGTCCGGATCTTACAGAATTTTTCATACGGGTAAATATATTTCTGGAGAGTTCTGTGTCAAAATTAAGCACCTCAATCAACTTCTGTCACCGCAGCAAATCTTTTCTAAGGTTTACTAAAAGTTTTAATCAGAATTTGGGGATTTTTGAAGAACAAAATTTTTTGCCAATTTTTAAGGTCCGGGGCTTACAGAATTTTTTAAATTGGTAAATATATTTCTGGACAGTTCTGTGTCAAAATTAAGCACCAAAATCAACTTCTGTCACCGCAGAAAATCATTTTTCAGGTGTACCGAAAGGTTTAAGCAGAATTTGAGGATTTTTGAAGAAAAATATTTTTGGCCGATTTTTAAGGTCCAGGGCTTACAGAATTTTTCACCTGGGTAAATATATTTCTGGAGAGTTCTGTGTCAAAATTAAGCACCAAAATCAACTTCTATCACCGCACCAAATCTTTTTTTAAGGTTTACTAAAAGTTTTAAGCAGAATTTGAGAATTTTTGAAGGAAAAACTTTTTGGCCGATTTTTAAGGTCCGGGGCTTACACAATTTTTCATATGGGTAAATATATTTCTGGAGAGTTCTGTGTCAAAATAAAGCACCAAAATCAACTTCTGTCACCGCAGCAAATCTTTTTTAAGGTTTACTAAAAGTTTTAAGCAGAATTTGGGGATTATTGAAGGAAAAAAATTTTGGCCGATTTTTAAGGTCCGGGGCTTACAGAATTTTTCATACGGGTAAATATATTTCTGGAGAGTTCTGTGTCAAAATTAAGCACCAAAATCAACTTCTGTCACTGCAGCAAATCATTTTTAAGGTTTACTGAAAGTTTTAAGCAGAATTTGGGGATTTTTGAATTAAAACATTTTTGCAAGATTTTTAAGGTCCGGGGCTTACAGAATTTTTCATATGGGTAACTATATTTCTGGACAGTTCTGTGTCAAAATTAAGCACCAAAATCAACTTCTGTCACCGCAGCAAATCATTTTTCAGGTGTACCGAAAGGTTTAAGCAGAATTTGGGGATTTTTGAAGAAAAAATTTTTTGCCAATTTTTAAGATCCGGGGCTTACAGAATTTTTCATAATGGTAAATATATTTCTGGACAGTTCTGTGTCAAAATTAAGCACCAACATTAACTTCTGTCACCGTAAGCATACCATTTGGGAGAGGAGTGTCCTAGGAGGAGGTGGTGAGCTGCTGAGACAGGGAGAGGGCTTCCCCAGGCAGGCTGATTCCTCCTGGGGAAGATATCGCTGCTGATCCTGCTGTTTGTGGTGCTGAGGATTTGCTGTGGTGCTGCTGCCTTTCAGCACCATGACTAAGAGAGGCAGACCCCGGGCTGGAGGATCAAGCAGGGGTTCTGTCGCTCCTGTCCCGCCTGACCCGCCTGACCCGCCTAACCTGCCTGCCGGAGGACTGCAGCGCGAGGCCGGGGATCCACCCGCCGGTTCGCGGAGGCCGCAAGTGTGCGCGGCTGGAGCTCCGGACCCCCCTGTCCCTTTGGCGCGCCTGCCCGGGAGACGGAGTGCGGGGAGTCTGACGGAGCAGCCGAAGCAGCCGGAGCTGATGGAGCAGACGGCGGCGGCAAGCGGAGGACTCCCTGTACCAGCGGCGGACGTGCCGGGGAGTCGGAAGGCGGCTGCTGTGCTGGTGGACCCGGCGGCTGGCGGAGGAGGTGTCCTGGACCCCCCTGGACTTTCATTTCGGAGAGCCCCCCGCTCCCCACTCCAGTGGAGTTCAGCAGAGTGCCAGTCTCCAAACCGCTGGCGGCGGGACCTCCGAGTGACGCAACTCGGGGGGTAATGGCGGCCCCCGCTAGTGGTGCAGAGGAGATGGGACCAGTGTCTGCAAGTCTTGCCTCCAAACTGCCAGTGGAGGGACCCCCGAGTGAGGCAACTCGGGGGGGTATGGAGACCCTCACTGGCAGTGAATCGGAGGACATGGAGATGACAGAAAGCAGCAATCTGGTGATCAGTGCTGGAGGTGCAGTTATGGTGACCCCTAGCCCAGCGGTGCTCCCCAAACTGTCAGTGGAGGGACCCCTGAGTGAGGCAACTCAGGGGGAGATGGTGGCCCCCACTGGCAGTGAAGTGGGGGGTGCTGCAAAAGGGGAGAAGACGGTGGAGGAGGACCAAGTGTCTGTGGAAGAAGAAGATGACGTGTATGCTGCTTTGAGCATGGATCAGCTTCAAAAAGAGATTAGGAAGCTGAGCAACAAGCTAAGCGAAAAAAAGAGAAAAAGAAATGTTAGCGCTACCTGGGACAGATGGTCTTTTAAAGAGGAAATTACAGCTTTGTCCGTTTCATTGGGAAATGCTAAGGACCGCTTGGAATATTTAAAGAAAATAAAAAAAAAGATGATCAAATCGGAATCTACCTCTATGAGTGACATGGAGGTGGTTAAGTCAGAACAGGAGGAGGTTCCGTCTTCAGCTGCTGTGGAGGCTCAGCCGTCCGAGGATGCTGGTCGGAGAGTGCAGGGGGAGCCAGTTGATAAGGTAAGCGATGATGCAAAGGAGACTGGGGGGATTGGGAGTGGGGGTGCCCAAATTGTTACCCTGGTCCCCCTGGTCCCTATAGGCGGAGCAACAGTACCTGTGGGGGAACTGGCAGCTACTATCCCTGATTGCACTGAGGCCATGGATTCTGAGCTGATTCAGGCAGCAGTATTGGTAGAAGCTGGCATGGAGGGTGAATCCCATCAGGATAAGGCTCCTGAGGAAGTGCCAGGGGTGTCATCTGTATCAGTCAGCCGTCCAATATTGGCACAGGGAATGCCGATACTGAATAAAGAGACTCTTTCGGCTGAACAAAGAAAGGTGATTGAAACTATATATGGTGATAAAATGCTAGTCCCTGAAAGGGCTAGAGTGGCTGCCGCTGCAATAGAAAAAGACATGGTCTCGAGAGGTGAGAGGCAGTCTAAATCAGCTCCGGGTGTTCTGTCTTATGCCAGTGTGGTTACTAGACAAAGAGCAAATAATGTGTCATATGCTGCACCTACGCCTGGAGGTGTTGGCAAAAGAAGGAACCTTGTTCAATTTAAGTGGATTGCTCCAGGGGAAGCCCCAAGTAGAGAGGCTTTCCTTAAAATGGTGTTCAGCCTGGGGTTCGGTGCAGCAGATCTGTACGCCTGCATTCACCCAGTGCGGACCCTGGAGTATGACTTGAGCTTTGTATCGTACCAGGGTCTGCAGGTTTTCTGGGTGAAGTGGCAGGCGTGCAGATCCAAGGACCCATTTGAGAAGTATGTGGTTAACCTGGTCACCAGGCAGGACAGGGTCAAAGCTACGATCCTAGTCAGAAATGAATCATTACCTCCAGAGGATATTGCCTTTTGGCTTAAGAGATTTTGTGATCTTGAATCGGGGGTAACAAAGGCTGGTTATGTGTTGGGTGTGTGGGGAGGGGCGTGGGAAGTAGGAATTAGGTTGAGGTATTCTGAAAGAGGGTGTGTGCATGTGCCCTCGGCTGCCTATATAGGTAGGGACAGGGTTCAGTGTTTTTACCCTGGGCAGCCGAGGACATGTTTTAAGTGTGGTGATCACCGTCACGTTAGTTCCGAGTGCACTGTGGTGAAGTGTTCTTTGTGTGGGGGTGTGGGTCACTGGTCTAGAGATTGTCACACTGTCAGGTGCAATTTGTGTGGGGTGGAGGGGCACCCTTATAGCAGATGTCCGAAAGCCAGTCACAATGTGGTGTTAGAACAGGTGGTGGGTAGTAGTGTGGTGGTGAGTGAGGTGGTGAATGAGGTAGAAGAAGAGGGTATAGAGCAGGATGAGGTGGTAAATGTTGAAAGTAGGCAGGAGGTAATGGAGGAGACATTTCAGGAGGTTAGGCGGGGAGGGAAGGGGATAAAAGAGAAAGATACAGAAACACAAGTGGTGTTATCAAATAAATTTGATGTTTTCTCCTCTGATGAGGAGGAAATCATAAGGAAAGATGGAGAGTGTTATCTGGTGTCAAAAAAAACAAAAGAAAAACAAAGAGGTCTTTTAAAGAAAGTGAGAGGCACCGGGACGGGAAAAAAAGAAGGGAGTCAATCCCGGAGGTGGGGGAAGAGGCGGTAAATAAGGAAACTCTGGCCCCGATGGAAAGAAGGGTGGTGGAAAGGAGAAAGGAGGAGGTGGTGGCAATGGAGGAGACAGTGGCGGTTCAGCAGGAGGTAGTCAAAGAGACTGATGTGGAGTCATCCCAGAGCTCGGGGGTCGGGCCAAGTGGCACTGGTGGTGGGGTACACTGCCAGGTCATAAAGTTTGTGGCCAAGGCCCCTGACCCTGGGATCCCTGAGGAGGGTGGTGTACCCTCTGGGGGTGGAAGGGAGGGGGGTGGGGATGCCACAAGCGGTGGTGTGGCTGGCCCGCAGGGGGCTGGTGTGCAGTGTTAAGACTTGTTTTTTGGTGATGGTATGTAAAAGTAAGCAAGGTCTTGTAATATTCCATAACCTAGAAACATGGATCCTCATCCTATACGATGTGCCACGATTAATGTGGCTTCCGTGTTGTCCGAATGTGCTCGTATGATGGCCTTTGATTTTTTCAATACGATTGATGTTGATGTTTTATTTTTGCAAGAGACTAGGATTAGTAAATTGGATATCCTCCACAAGGCGAAGCAGGAATGGAGGAGGGGTCCTTCTTACTGGTCTCTTGCGGCCGAGCCATACGGTGGGGTGGCAGTCCTTTTTTCTGATATGGTAACTGTGCACAAGGTTATTGAATTGCAAGCAGGTAGATGTATGATTTTGGATGTCAACATAAAGGGACAAGATGTGAGATTAATTAATGTGTATGGGCCACAGACACCAGGTGATAGGAAAAGTCTCTTTATGGAGATAAAACCTTTTCTTTTTACAGCCCAGCAGGTCGTCTTTGGTGGTGATTTTAATACCGTTGTTAGGCCAAAAGACAGGGGAGGCTCAAGGAGACCCCTGGGCTATGATTCCAATTTTTTAGTTAGCATGGTTAGACAGGCTGGTTTGGTGGATGTGCATATTCGTCACTCCCCAGACCTCACGGGTTTCACCTACTTTAGTGGTAGTCGTAGGTCTAGGATAGATAGGTTTTTTGTTAAGGAGACTTCCAAGACTTCATCCCTTGGGGTGAGGTTGGTGGAATTTTCCGATCACGGTTTGCTCTCAGTAACTTTGAATGCTTCAGAAACCCCTCAGAAGGGGCGGGGTCTGTGGCGTTTGAACTCTGAACTCCTGGAAGAAGAGAGAGTTAGGCAGTCCTTCAGGGTCTTCTTTCAATCTCAGGAGACACTTCTGGAGGCTGGTTGGAGTAGGTCTGAGTGGTGGGAGGTGATTAAAAAGAGAACCTGCAAATTTTTCCGTGGCCTTATAGCTAGGAAAAACTTGATAAAGCAAAATATCTACCGTAATCTGAGAAGGAAATTGGATTTCCTGATCTCTGAGGAGGGAGATGATGGGGAAATCTCCCGAGTGAAGGCTCAGATGAAAGAGTTCCAATATAACCGATTGGCATCCTTGGTTTTGGAAAGGGATTATGGTATGTACCACTCGCCTGATCCCTACCAGAGCTGTAGGAGGTCAGTCGACGCCAAACATGTCAGAGGACTGGTGGACGGACAGGGTGTTCTTCGTACTGACAAGGAAGGCATTCTGGATGTTATTGTGTCCTACTATTCTGATCTTCTGTCTGAGCAGCCACTCATCAGGGAGAGGATGGAGGAATTTCTGAGGGGAACCCCTGGTCTGAGTTCTCAGGGTGCCTCTCTTGACTCCTTGGCAAGTGATATAACCGCAGAGGAAGTTAGGAAGGCGATAATGGGTTTAAATCCCAAGAAATCACCAGGACCAGATGGTTTAACATCTGAATTTTATAAGACCTTTGCTGACCTCCTGATTCCCCGCCTTGTGGAAGTTTTTAATGAGAGCCTGGATGAGGGAGTCCTCCCTCCTTCCATGAGGTTATCTGCGCTTATTTTGCTGTCCAAAGGGAAGGACTCGTCTCGTATTGAGAACTGGCGCCCCATAGCCCTTCTCAATACAGACAGGAAGATTTTGGCAAAGGTACTGTTTAACAGGCTTTCAGAGTTTTCTGAGCTGTTGCTTTCTCCTTCTCAGCACTGTACGGTGAAGATGTCGTAGCACTTTTAGTGCTGTCCTTGGTGTCCGGGAGGCCATTGAGCGGTGCAGGGCTGAGAAGTGGGGAAAGTACTTACTGGCATTGGATCAGTCTAAAGCTTTTGACCGAGTGAATCATGAGTACCTTTGGGCTCTACTGAGATGGTATGGTCTTCCAGAGAGGGTGGTTAATTGGTTACAGACGATCTATCGTATGGCTGAAAGCTTTCCACTGGTAAACGGTTGGGTGGGCCCTACCTTTGGTGTAGGCTCGGGTGTTCATCAGGGGTGTCCCCTGAGCCCCCTCCTGTATGTCTTTGCAATCGATCCCTTCGTTAGGAGGGTAGAGTGTGGGACTGTAGGGGGGGTGCAGCTGAGTCCGGAGTTTGCATTGAGGGTGGTGGCTTACGCAGATGATGTCACGGTGGTTCTGTCCTCGCAGGCAGAGGCCCGTGGCATAGAACACCTCATTTGCGAGTACTCTGAGGCTTCGTGCTCCAGAGTAAACCGAGAAAAGTGTGATGTTTTCTGGATGGGGGAGGAGGGGGAGCCTTTTCCTCTTCCGGACAGCTTCCCTCAGGTCAACGATCAGATTAAAATTCTTGGTATCAAATTTGATCATGGAGATTATGCCTCCCTAAATTGGGTTAACAAGCTGGAGGATGCTACCAAGAAGGTAGAGAGTTGGAAAAGATGGAAATTGTCTTTGAGGGAAAGGGTTGACTTGTGCAAAACTTACCTGATCCCGATTTTTTTGTATGTCAGTTACGTGTGCTTTTTGCCACAATCTTTGTGGTCCAGATTGAATTCCTTGTTCTTCCTCTTGTTGTGGAAGAACAGGATCAATATAGTGAAGAGGGGTATCACCTACAGACCGAGGAAAGATGGGGGTTTGAACATGGTAAACCCAGTGATCTTTTTTGTTACAGCTTTTTTAAAGCTTAACATTGGGAGCATGTTTTTAGACACTCCTCCTCGGTGGGTAGAGGGATTTAGACCATGGGTGTTTCCCTTCCTCAGATTCTGGATAGATGGAGGCCAAGTGAGAAGTTTCTGGATTCGTCATGGTTACCTCCCGATCTACGTCATCCAGAGCTTGAAGGTGATAAAGCGATATGACGTGGGAGTGGGTGAAGTCAAAAACTTCTCTAGGAGGGAGTTGGAGAGAAGAATTTTGCACACCCACTTTCATGTTCCGCTGTCACTGAGGGACTGTCCAGGTAATGTCGCTTCGGCTGGATTGGTTTTGTTAAATTCACAAAGGTTACCGCCCAAGTTCAAAGATATTGCCTGGCTCACTTTTCATGGGAGGCTTTATGTTGGAGGGAACCTCAGGTGGCGAAGTGCCAGTGAACGTGGCTGCCCACGGGAGGAATGTCCAGGGGTGGAGGAGACGATGGACCACTTCCTGCTTGAGTGTCCTTTTAATGTAAAGGTTTATGAGGAGGTTTCAAAGGCCATTGGTATCCCGTGCCTTTCGGGTCTTAGTTACCCTGAGTGGGCTTATGGGGTAGTCAGAAGATACGGTGACTTTAATTTAACCACAATTTTTTTAGTTAGTTTAGCTGTTAGGTATCACACGTGGAATGCACGGTGCCAGGTATCTATTCGAAGGAAGGTCCTCCCCTGTGATGTGGTGGTAGGTATGATTATGCAAGAGGTGAAAAAGATGATGGATCTGGATAAGGGGAGACTGGATGCTGTCAGATGGTCACAGTGGTGGGGCCGTTTGAAACCCCCTTGAGTGGGTGGTTGAAAGTCTCTTCTTGTTCAGCTGGGTTTCTTTTCTGTCCTTTCACTCCCTGTAGATTTTTTATTCTATTTTTTGGTTTTTGTTGAAAAGGTTTTACATACATCTACCTGAGGTGGTGTGTATTGGTGATGGGTAGGATTAGATAAGATAGATAGTAGTTAAAGTTTTTTGTATTGTTTTATGGTTTGCTGTGTATATATACATATATAATATATAAAAAAAAAAAAAATATATATATATATAGATAGTGGTTAAGGTAGTTGTTGTTCTAAAATCCTTGCTTACTTTTTCTCATAGGAGATAAGTTGTTTATTATTAGGATTGGTAAAGTTTTCTTTTGGTTATAAGGCATAATATGGAGTAATATTGTGTATCCTTATGTTGATATTTGATTTTGTGTATATATATATTTTATCTATTTATTTATTTATTTTTTATATATGTAATTATTGTATATATATATATATCTTTGTTGCAAGTTAAAATAAAGAAGCATATTCTGTCACCGTAGCAAATCTTTTTTAAGGTTTCCTGAAAATTTTAAGGGAAATTTGGGGATTTTTGAAGAAAAAATTTTTGGACAATTTTTAAGGTCCGGGGCTTACAGAATTTTTCAAATGGGTAAATTTATTTCTGGAGAGTTCTGAGTCAAAATTAAGCACCAAAATCAACTTCTGTCACCGTAGCAAATCTTTTTTAAGGTTTACTGAAAGTTTTAAGCCGAATTTGGGGTTTTTTGAAGAAAAAAAATTTTGGCCAATTTTTAAGGTCCAGGGCTTACAGAATTTTTCATACGGGTAATTATATTTCTGGAGAGTTCTGTGTCAAAATTAAGCACCAACATCAACTTCTGTCACCACAGCAAATCTTTTTTAAGGTTTCCTGAAAATTTTAAGGGAAATTTGGGGATTTTTGAAGAAAAAAATTTTTGGACAATTTTTAAGGTCCGGGGCTTACAGAATTTTTCAAATGGGTAAATTTATTTCTGGAGAGTTCTGAGTCAAAATTAAGCACCAAAATCAACTTCTGTCACCGTAGCAAATCTTTTTTAAGGTTTCCTGAAAATTTTAAGGGAAATTTGGGGATTTTTGAAGAAATAAATTTTTGGACAATTTTTAAGGTCCGGGGCTTACAGAATTTTTCAAATGGGTAAATTTATTTCTGGAGAGTTCTGAGTCAAAATTAAGCACCAAAATCAACTTCTGTCACCGTAGCAAATCTTTTTTAAGGTTTACTGAAAGTTTTAAGCCGAATTTGGGGATTTTTGAAGAAAAAAATTTTTGCCCGATTTTTAAGGTCCGGGGCTTACAGAATTTTTCATACGGTCAAATTTATTTCTGGAGAGTTCTGAGTCAAAATTAAGCACCAAAATCAACTTCTGTCACCGTAGCAAATCTTTTTTAAGGTTTACTGAAAGTTTTAAGCCGAATTTGGGGTTTTTTTAAGAAAAAAAAATTTTTGGCCAATTTTTAAGGTCCGGGGCTTGCAGAATTTTCCATATTGGTAAATGTATTTCTGGAGAAATCTGTGTCAAAATTAAGCACCAAAATCAACTTCTGTCACCGCAGCAAATTTTTTTTAATGTTTATTGAAAGTTTTTAGCCGAATTTGGGGTTTTTTGAAGAAAAAAATTTTTGGCCAATTTTTAAGGTCCGGGGCTTGCAGAATTTTCCATATTGGTAAATGTATTTCTGGAGAAATCTGTGTCAAAATTAAGCACCAAAATCAACTTCTGCCACCGCAGCAAATTTTTTTTAATGTTTATTGAAAGTTTTTAGCCGAATTTGGGGATTATTGAAGAAAAAAAATTTTGGCAGATTTTTAAGGTCCGGGGCTTACAGAATTTTCCATACGGGTAAATTTATTTCTGGAGAGTTCTGTGTCAAAATTAAGCACCAAAATCAACTTCTGTCACCGTAGCAAATCTTTTTTAAGGTTTACTGAAAGTTTTAAGCCAAATTTGGGGTTTTTTGAAGAATAAAAATTTTGGCCAATTTTTAAGGTCCGGGGCTTACAGAATTTTTCATACGGGTAATTATATTTCTGGAGAGTTCTGTGTCAAAATTAAGCACCAACATCAACTTCTGTCACCACAGCAAATCTTTTTTAAGGTTTCCTGAAAATTTTAAGCCGAATTTGGGGTTTTTTGAAGAAAAAAATTTTTGGTCAATTTTTAAGGTCCGGGGCTTGCAGAATTTTCCATATAGGTAAATGTATTTCTGGAGAGTTCTGTGTCAAAATTAAGCACCAAAATCAACTTCTGTCTCCACAGCAAATGTTTTTTTAATGTTTATTGAAAGTTTCTAGCCGAAGTTGGGGATTTTTGAAGAAAAAAATTTTGGGCTGATTTTTAAGGTCCGGGGCTTACAGAATTTTCCATACGGGTAAATTTATTTCTGGAGAGTTATGTGTCAAAATTAAGCACCAAAATCAACTTCTCTCACCGCAGCAAATGTTTTTTAAGGTTTACTGAAAGTTTTAAGCCGAATTTGGGGATTTTTAAAGAAAAAAATTTTGGCCGATTTTTAAGGTCCGGGGCTTACAGAATTTTTCAAACGAGTAAATTTATTTCTGGAGAGTTCTGAGTCAAAATTAAGCACCAAAATCAACTTCTGTCACCGTAGCAAATCTTTTTTAAGGTTTACAGAAAGTTTTAAGCAGAATTTGGGGTTTTTTGAAGAAAAAAATTTTTTGCCGATTTTTAAGGTCCGGGGCTTACAGAATTTTTCATACGGGTGAATTTATTTCTGGAGAGTTCTGTGTCAAAATTAAGCACCAAAATCAACTTCTGTCACCGTAGCAAATCTTTTTTAAGGTTTTCTGAAAGTTTTAAGCCGAATTTGGGGTTTTTTGAAGAAAAAAATTTTAGGCCAATTTTTAATGTCCGGGGCTTACAGAATTTTCCATATGGGTAAATGTATTTCTGGAGATTTCTGTGTCAAAATTAAGCAACAAAATGAACTTCTGTCACCGTAGCAAATCTTTTTTAAGGTTTACTGAAAGTTTTAAGCCGAATTTGGGGTTTTTTTAAGAAAAAAAAAATTTTGGCCAATTTTTAAGGTCCGGGGCTTGCAGAATTTTCCATATTGGTAAATGTATTTCTGGAGAAATCTGTGTCAAAATTAAGCACCAAAATCAACTTCTGTCACCGTAGCAAATCTTTTTTAAGGTTTACTGAAAGTTTTAAGCCGAATTTGGGGTTTTTTGAAGAAAAAAATTTTTGGTCAATTTTTAAGGTCCGGGGTTTACAGAATTTTTCAAATGGGTAAATTTATTTCTGGAGAGTTCTGAGTCAAAATTAAGCACCAAAATCAACTTCTGTCACCGTAGCAAATCTTTTTTAAGGTTTCCTGAAAATTTTAAGGGAAATTTGGGGATTTTTGAAGAAAAAATTTTTGGACAATTTTTAAGGTCCGGGGCTTACAGAATTTTTCAAATGGGTAAATTTATTTCTGGAGAGTTCTGAGTCAAAATTAAGCACCAAAATCAACTTCTGTCACCGCAGCAATAGTTTTTTAAGGTTTACTGAAAGTTTTAAGCCGAATTTGGGGATTTTTGAAGAAAAACATTTTTGCCCGATTTTTAAGGTCCGGGGCTTACAGAATTTTTCATACGGGTAAATTTATTTCTGGAGAGTTCTGAGTCAAAATTAAGCACCAAAATCAACTTCTGTCACCGTATCAAATCTTTTTTAAGGTTTACTGAAAGTTTTAAGCCGAATTTGGGGATTATTGAAGAAAAAAATTTTTGGCTGATTTTTAAGGTCCGGGGCTTACAGAATTTTTCATACGGGTAAATTTATTTCTGGAGAGTTCTGAGTCAAAATTAAGCACCAAAATCAACTTCTGTCACCGCAGCAATAGTTTTTTAAGGTTTACTGAAAGTTTTAAGCCGAATTTGGGGATTATTGAAGAAAAAAATTTTTGGCTGATTTTTAAGGTCCGGGGCTTACAGAATTTTTCATACGGGTAAATTTATTTCTGGAGAGTTCTGTGTCAAAATTAAGCACCAAAATGAACTTCTGTCACCGTAGCAAATCTTTTTTAAGGTTTGCTGAAAGTTTTAAGCCGAATTTGGGGTTTTTTGAAGAAAAAAATTTTTGGTCAATTTTTAAGGTCCGGGGCTTACAGAATTTTCCATACGGGTAAATTTATTTCTGGAGAGTTATGTGTCAAAATTAAGCACCAAAATCAACTTCTCTCACCGCAGCAAATCTTTTTTAAGGTTTACTGAAAGTTTTAAGCAGAATTTGGGGTTTTTTGAAGAAAAAAAATTTTTGCCGATTTTTAAGGTCCGGGGCTTACAGAATTTTTCATACGGGTGAATTTATTTCTGGAGAGTTCTGTGTCAAAATTAAGCACCAAAATCAACTTCTGTCACCGTAGCAAATCTTTTTTAAGGTTTTCTGAAAGTTTTAAGCCGAATTTGGGGTTTTTTGAAGAAAAAAATTTTAGGCCAATTTTTAATGTCCGGGGCTTACAGAATTTTCCATATG
Organism: Taudactylus pleione; assembly: GCA_031769625.1. Taxonomy (NCBI): domain Eukaryota; kingdom Metazoa; phylum Chordata; class Amphibia; order Anura; family Myobatrachidae; genus Taudactylus; species Taudactylus pleione. The sequence continues at coordinate 77,280 of JAUIMM010003088.1, forward strand.
GGTAAATGTATTTCTGGAGAGTTCTGTGTCAAAATTAAGCACCAACATCAACTTCTGTCACCACAGCAAATCTTTTTTAAGGTTTCCTGAAAATTTTAAGGGAAATTTGGGGATTTTTGAAGAAAAAAATTTTTGGACAATTTTTAAGGTCCGGGGCTTACAGAATTTTTCAAATGGGTAAATTTATTTCTGGAGAGTTCTGAGTCAAAATTAAGCACCAAAATCAACTTCTGTCACCGTAGCAAATCTTTTTTAAGGTTTCCTGAAAATTTTAACGTTAATTTGGGGATTTTTGAAGAAATAAATTTTTGGACAATTTTTAAGGTCCGGGGCTTACAGAATTTTTCAAATGGGTAAATTTATTTCTGGAGAGTTCTGAGTCAAAATTAAGCACCAAAATCAACTTCTGTCACCGTATCAAATCTTTTTTAAGGTTTACTGAAAGTTTTAAGCCGAATTTGGGGATTATTGAAGAAAAAAAATTTTGGCTGATTTTTAAGGTCCGGGGCTTACAGAATTTATCATACGGGTAAATTTATTTCTGGAGAGTTCTGAGTCAAAATTAAGCACCAAAATCAACTTCTGTCACCGCAGCAATAGTTTTTTAAGGTTTACTGAAAGTTTTAAGCCGAATTTGGGGATTTTTGAAGAAAAAAATTTTTGCCCGATTTTTAAGGTCCGGGGCTTACAGAATTTTTCAAATGGGTAAATTTATTTCTGGAGAGTTCTGAGTCAAAATTAAGCACCAAAATCAACTTCTGTCACCGTATCAAATCTTTTTTAAGGTTTACTGAAAGTTTTAAGCCGAATTTGGGGATTATTGAAGAAAAAAATTTTTGGCTGATTTTTAAGGTCCGGGGCTTACAGAATTTTTCATACGGGTAAATTTATTTCTGGAGAGTTCTGTGTCAAAATTAAGCACCAAAATGAACTTCTGTCACCGTAGCAAATCTTTTTTAAGGTTTGCTGAAAGTTTTAAGCCGAATTTGGGGTATTTTGAAAAAAAATTTTTGGTCAATTTTTAAGGTCCGGGGCTTGCAGAATTTTCCATATAGGTAAATGTATTTCTGGAGAGTTCTGTGTCAAAATTAAGCACCAAAATCAACTTCTGTCTCCACAGCAAATGTTTTTTTAATGTTTATTGAAAGTTTCTAGCCGAAGTTGGGGATTTTTGAAGAAAAAAATTTTGGGCTGATTTTTAAGGTCCGGGGCTTACAGAATTTTCCATACGGGTAAATTTATTTCTGGAGAGTTATGTGTCAAAATTAAGCACCAAAATCAACTTCTCTCACCGCAGCAAATGTTTTTTAAGGTTTACTGAAAGTTTTAAGCCGAATTTGGGGATTTTTAAAGAAAAAAATTTTGGCCGATTTTTAAGGTCCGGGGCTTACAGAATTTTTCAAACGAGTAAATTTATTTCTGGAGAGTTCTGAGTCAAAATTAAGCACCAAAATCAACTTCTGTCACCGTAGCAAATCTTTTTTAAGGTTTACTGAAAGTTTTAAGCAGAATTTGGGGTTTTTTGAAGAAAAAAAATTTTTGCCGATTTTTAAGGTCCGGGGCTTACAGAATTTTTCATACGGGTGAATTTATTTCTGGAGAGTTCTGTGTCAAAATTAAGCACCAAAATCAACTTCTGTCACCGTAGCAAATCTTTTTTAAGGTTTTCTGAAAGTTTTAAGCCGAATTTGGGGTTTTTTGAAGAAAAAAATTTTAGGCCAATTTTTAAGGTCCGGGGCTTGCAGAATTTTCCATATGGGTAAATGTATTTCTGGAGATTTCTGTGTCAAAATTAAGCAACAAAATGAACTTCTGTCACCGTAGCAAATCTTTTTTAAGGTTTACTGAAAGTTTTAAGCCGAATTTGGGGTTTTTTTAAAAAAAAAAAATTTTTAGCCAATTTTTAAGGTCCGGGGCTTGCAGAATTTTCCATATTGGTAAATGTATTTCTGGAGAAATCTGTGTCAAAATTAAGCACCAAAATCAACTTCTGTCACCGCAGCAAATTTTTTTTAATGTTTATTGAAAGTTTTTAGCCGAATTTGGGGTTTTTTGAAGAAAAAAATTTTTGGCCAATTTTTAAGGTCCGGGGCTTGCAGAATTTTCCATATTGGTAAATGTATTTCTAGAGAAATCTGTGTCAAAATTAAGCACCAAAATCAACTTCTGTCACCGCAGCAAATTTTTTTTAATGTTTATTGAAAGTTTTTAGCCTAATTTGGGGATTATTGAAGAAAAAAATTTTTGCCAGATTTTTAAGGTCCGGGGCTTACAGAATTTTCCATACGGGTAAATTTATTTCTGGAGAGTTCTGTGTCAAAATTAAGCACCAAAATCAACTTCTGTCACCGTAGCAAATCTTTTTTAAGGTTTACTGAAAGTTTTAAGCCGAATTTGGGTTTTTTTGAAGAATAAAAATTTTGGCCAATTTTTAAGGTCCGGGGCTTACAGAATTTTTCATACGGGTAATTATATTTCTGGAGAGTTCTGTGTCAAAATTAAGCACCAACATCAACTTCTGTCACCGTATCAAATCTTTTTTAAGGTTTCCTGAAAATTTTAAGGGAAATTTGGGGATTTTTGAAGAAATAAATTTTTGGACAATTTTTAAGGTCCGGGGCTTACAGAATTTTTCAAATGGGTAAATTTATTTCTGGAGAGTTCTGAGTCAAAATTAAGCACCAACATCAACTTCTGTCACCACAGCAAATCTTTTTTAAGGTTTCCTGAAAATTTTAAGGGAAATTTGGGGATTTTTGAAGAAAAAAATTTTTGGACAATTTTTAAGGTCCGGGGCTTACAGAATTTTTCAAATGGGTAAATTTATTTCTGGAGAGTTCTGAGTCAAAATTAAGCACCAAAATCAACTTCTGTCACCGCAGCAATAGTTTTTTAAGGTTTACTGAAAGTTTTAAGCCGAATTTGGGGATTTTTGAAGAAAAACATTTTTGCCCGATTTTTAAGGTCCGGGGCTTACAGAATTTTTCATACGGGTAAATTTATTTCTGGAGAGTTCTGAGTCAAAATTAAGCACCAAAATCAACTTCTGTCACCGTATCAAATCTTTTTTAAGGTTTACTGAAAGTTTTAAGCCGAATTTGGGGATTATTGAAGAAAAAAATTTTTGGCTGATTTTTAAGGTCCGGGGCTTACAGAATTTTTCATACGGGTAAATTTATTTCTGGAGAGTTCTGAGTCAAAATTAAGCACCAAAATCAACTTCTGTCACCGCAGCAATAGTTTTTTAAGGTTTACTGAAAGTTTTAAGCCGAATTTGGGGATTATTGAAGAAAAAAATTTTTGGCTGATTTTTAAGGTCCGGGGCTTACAGAATTTTTCATACGGGTAAATTTATTTCTGGAGAGTTCTGTGTCAAAATTAAGCACCAAAATGAACTTCTGTCACCGTAGCAAATCTTTTTTAAGGTTTGCTGAAAGTTTTAAGCCGAATTTGGGGTTTTTTGAAGAAAAAAATTTTTGGTCAATTTTTAAGGTCCGGGGCTTACAGAATTTTCCATACGGGTAAATTTATTTCTGGAGAGTTATGTGTCAAAATTAAGCACCAAAATCAACTTCTCTCACCGCAGCAAATCTTTTTTAAGGTTTACTGAAAGTTTTAAGCAGAATTTGGGGTTTTTTGAAGAAAAAAAATTTTTGCCGATTTTTAAGGTCCGGGGCTTACAGAATTTTTCATACGGGTGAATTTATTTCTGGAGAGTTCTGTGTCAAAATTAAGCACCAAAATCAACTTCTGTCACCGTAGCAAATCTTTTTTAAGGTTTTCTGAAAGTTTTAAGCCGAATTTGGGGTTTTTTGAAGAAAAAAATTTTAGGCCAATTTTTAATGTCCGGGGCTTACAGAATTTTCCATATGGGTAAATGTATTTCTGGAGAGTTCTGTGTCAAAATTAAGCACCAACATCAACTTCTGTCACCACAGCAAATCTTTTTTAAGGTTTCCTGAAAATTTTAAGGGAAATTTGGGGATTTTTGAAGAAAAAAATTTTTGGACAATTTTTAAGGTCCGGGGCTTACAGAATTTTTCAAATGGGTAAATTTATTTCTGGAGAGTTCTGAGTCAAAATTAAGCACCAAAATCAACTTCTGTCACCGTAGCAAATCTTTTTTAAGGTTTCCTGAAAATTTTAACGTTAATTTGGGGATTTTTGAAGAAATAAATTTTTGGACAATTTTTAAGGTCCGGGGCTTACAGAATTTTTCAAATGGGTAAATTTATTTCTGGAGAGTTCTGAGTCAAAATTAAGCACCAAAATCAACTTCTGTCACCGTATCAAATCTTTTTTAAGGTTTACTGAAAGTTTTAAGCCGAATTTGGGGATTATTGAAGAAAAAAAATTTTGGCTGATTTTTAAGGTCCGGGGCTTACAGAATTTATCATACGGGTAAATTTATTTCTGGAGAGTTCTGAGTCAAAATTAAGCACCAAAATCAACTTCTGTCACCGCAGCAATAGTTTTTTAAGGTTTACTGAAAGTTTTAAGCCGAATTTGGGGATTTTTGAAGAAAAAAATTTTTGCCCGATTTTTAAGGTCCGGGGCTTACAGAATTTTTCAAATGGGTAAATTTATTTCTGGAGAGTTCTGAGTCAAAATTAAGCACCAAAATCAACTTCTGTCACCGTATCAAATCTTTTTTAAGGTTTACTGAAAGTTTTAAGCCGAATTTGGGGATTATTGAAGAAAAAAATTTTTTGTTGATTTTAAAGGTCCGGGGCTTACAGAATTTTTCATACGGGTAAATTTATTTCTGGAGAGTTCTGTGTCAAAATTAAGCACCAAAATGAACTTCTGTCACCGTAGCAAATCTTTTTTAAGGTTTGCTGAAAGTTTTAAGCCGAATTTGGGGTATTTTGAAAAAAAATTTTTGGTCAATTTTTAAGGTCCGGGGCTTGCAGAATTTTCCATATAGGTAAATGTATTTCTGGAGAGTTCTGTGTCAAAATTAAGCACCAAAATCAACTTCTGTCTCCACAGCAAATGTTTTTTTAATGTTTATTGAAAGTTTCTAGCCGAAGTTGGGGATTTTTGAAGAAAAAAATTTTGGGCTGATTTTTAAGGTCCGGGGCTTACAGAATTTTCCATATGGGTAAATTTATTTCTGGAGAGTTATGTGTCAAAATTAAGCACCAAAATCAACTTCTCTCACCGCAGCAAATGTTTTTTAAGGTTTACTGAAAGTTTTAAGCCGAATTTGGGGATTTTTAAAGAAAAAAATTTTGGCCGATTTTTAAGGTCCGGGGCTTACAGAATTTTTCAAACGAGTAAATTTATTTCTGGAGAGTTCTGAGTCAAAATTAAGCACCAAAATCAACTTCTGTCACCGTAGCAAAACTTTTTTAAGGTTTACTGAAAGTTTTAAGCAGAATTTGGGGTTTTTTGAAGAAAAAAAATTTTTGCCGATTTTTAAGGTCCGGGGCTTACAGAATTTTTCATACGGGTGAATTTATTTCTGGAGAGTTCTGTGTCAAAATTAAGCACCAAAATCAACTTCTGTCACCGTAGCAAATCTTTTTTAAGGTTTTCTGAAAGTTTTAAGCCGAATTTGGGGTTTTTTGAAGAAAAAAATTTTAGGCCAATTTTTAAGGTCCGGGGCTTGCAGAATTTTCCATATGGGTAAATGTATTTCTGGAGATTTCTGTGTCAAAATTAAGCAACAAAATGAACTTCTGTCACCGTAGCAAATCTTTTTTAAGGTTTACTGAAAGTTTTAAGCCGAATTTGGGGTTTTTTAAAAAAAAAAAAATTTTTAGCCAATTTTTAAGGTCCGGGGCTTGCAGAATTTTCCATATTGGTAAATGTATTTCTGGAGAAATCTGTGTCAAAATTAAGCACCAAAATCAACTTCTGTCACCGCAGCAAATTTTTTTTAATGTTTATTGAAAGTTTTTAGCCGAATTTGGGGTTTTTTGAAGAAAAAAATTTTTGGCCAATTTTTAAGGTCCGGGGCTTGCAGAATTTTCCATATTGGTAAATGTATTTCTAGAGAAATCTGTGTCAAAATTAAGCACCAAAATCAACTTCTGTCACCGCAGCAAATTTTTTTTAATGTTTATTGAAAGTTTTTAGCCTAATTTGGGGATTATTGAAGAAAAAAATTTTTGCCAGATTTTTAAGGTCCGGGGCTTACAGAATTTTCCATACGGGTAAATTTATTTCTGGAGAGTTCTGTGTCAAAATTAAGCACCAAAATCAACTTCTGTCACCGTAGCAAATCTTTTTTAAGGTTTACTGAAAGTTTTAAGCCGAATTTGGTTTTTTTTGAAGAATAAAAATTTTGGCCAATTTTTAAGGTCCGGGGCTTACAGAATTTTTCATACGGGTAATTATATTTCTGGAGAGTTCTGTGTCAAAATTAAGCACCAACATCAACTTCTGTCACCGTATCAAATCTTTTTTAAGGTTTCCTGAAAATTTTAAGGGAAATTTGGGGATTTTTGAAGAAATAAATTTTTGGACAATTTTTAAGGTCCGGGGCTTACAGAATTTTTCAAATGGGTAAATTTATTTCTGGAGAGTTCTGAGTCAAAATTAAGCACCAACATCAACTTCTGTCACCACAGCAAATCTTTTTTAAGGTTTCCTGAAAATTTTAAGGGAAATTTGGGGATTTTTGAAGAAAAAAATTTTTGGACAATTTTTAAGGTCCGGGGCTTACAGAATTTTTCAAATGGGTAAATTTATTTCTGGAGAGTTCTGAGTCAAAATTAAGCACCAAAATCAACTTCTGTCACCGCAGCAATAGTTTTTTAAGGTTTACTGAAAGTTTTAAGCCGAATTTGGGGATTTTTGAAGAAAAACATTTTTGCCCGATTTTTAAGGTCCGGGGCTTACAGAATTTTTCATACGGGTAAATTTATTTCTGGAGAGTTCTGAGTCAAAATTAAGCACCAAAATCAACTTCTGTCACCGTATCAAATCTTTTTTAAGGTTTACTGAAAGTTTTAAGCCGAATTTGGGGATTATTGAAGAAAAAATTTTTTGGCTGATTTTTAAGGTCCGGGGCTTACAGAATTTTTCATACGGGTAAATTTATTTCTGGAGAGTTCTGAGTCAAAATTAAGCACCAAAATCAACTTCTGTCACCGCAGCAATAGTTTTTTAAGGTTTACTGAAAGTTTTAAGCCGAATTTGGGGATTATTGAAGAAAAAAATTTTTGGCTGATTTTTAAGGTCCGGGGCTTACAGAATTTTTCATACGGGTAAATTTATTTCTGGAGAGTTCTGTGTCAAAATTAAGCACCAAAATGAACTTCTGTCACCGTAGCAAATCTTTTTTAAGGTTTGCTGAAAGTTTTAAGCCGAATTTGGGGTTTTTTGAAGAAAAAAATTTTTGGTCAATTTTTAAGGTCCGGGGCTTACAGAATTTTCCATACGGGTAAATTTATTTCTGGAGAGTTATGTGTCAAAATTAAGCACCAAAATCAACTTCTCTCACCGCAGCAAATCTTTTTTAAGGTTTACTGAAAGTTTTAAGCAGAATTTGGGGTTTTTTGAAGAAAAAAATTTTAGGCCAATTTTTAATGTCCGGGGCTTACAGAATTTTCCATATGGGTAAATGTATTTCTGGAGAGTTCTGTGTCAAAATTAAGCACCAACATCAACTTCTGTCACCACAGCAAATCTTTTTTAAGGTTTCCTGAAAATTTTAAGGGAAATTTGGGGATTTTTGAAGAAAAAAATTTTTGGACAATTTTTAAGGTCCGGGGCTTACAGAATTTTTCAAATGGGTAAATTTATTTCTGGAGAGTTCTGAGTCAAAATTAAGCACCAAAATCAACTTCTGTCACCGTAGCAAATCTTTTTTAAGGTTTCCTGAAAATTTTAACGTTAATTTGGGGATTTTTGAAGAAATAAATTTTTGGACAATTTTTAAGGTCCGGGGCTTACAGAATTTTTCAAATGGGTAAATTTATTTCTGGAGAGTTCTGAGTCAAAATTAAGCACCAAAATCAACTTCTGTCACCGTATCAAATCTTTTTTAAGGTTTACTGAAAGTTTTAAGCCGAATTTGGGGATTATTGAAGAAAAAAAATTTTGGCTGATTTTTAAGGTCCGGGGCTTACAGAATTTATCATACGGGTAAATTTATTTCTGGAGAGTTCTGAGTCAAAATTAAGCACCAAAATCAACTTCTGTCACCGCAGCAATAGTTTTTTAAGGTTTACTGAAAGTTTTAAGCCGAATTTGGGGATTTTTGAAGAAAAAAATTTTTGCCCGATTTTTAAGGTCCGGGGCTTACAGAATTTTTCAAATGGGTAAATTTATTTCTGGAGAGTTCTGAGTCAAAATTAAGCACCAAAATCAACTTCTGTCACCGTATCAAATCTTTTTTAAGGTTTACTGAAAGTTTTAAGCCGAATTTGGGGATTATTGAAGAAAAAAATTTTTGGCTGATTTTTAAGGTCCGGGGCTTACAGAATTTTTCATACGGGTAAATTTATTTCTGGAGAGTTCTGTGTCAAAATTAAGCACCAAAATGAACTTCTGTCACCGTAGCAAATCTTTTTTAAGGTTTGCTGAAAGTTTTAAGCCGAATTTGGGGTATTTTGAAAAAAAATTTTTGGTCAATTTTTAAGGTCCGGGGCTTGCAGAATTTTCCATATAGGTAAATGTATTTCTGGAGAGTTCTGTGTCAAAATTAAGCACCAAAATCAACTTCTGTCTCCACAGCAAATGTTTTTTTAATGTTTATTGAAAGTTTCTAGCCGAAGTTGGGGATTTTTGAAGAAAAAAATTTTGGGCTGATTTTTAAGGTCCGGGGCTTACAGAATTTTCCATACGGGTAAATTTATTTCTGGAGAGTTATGTGTCAAAATTAAGCACCAAAATCAACTTCTCTCACCGCAGCAAATGTTTTTTAAGGTTTACTGAAAGTTTTAAGCCGAATTTGGGGATTTTTAAAGAAAAAAATTTTGGCCGATTTTTAAGGTCCGGGGCTTACAGAATTTTTCAAACGAGTAAATTTATTTCTGGAGAGTTCTGAGTCAAAATTAAGCACCAAAATCAACTTCTGTCACCGTAGCAAATCTTTTTTAAGGTTTACTGAAAGTTTTAAGCAGAATTTGGGGTTTTTTGAAGAAAAAAAATTTTTGCCGATTTTTAAGGTCCGGGGCTTACAGAATTTTTCATACGGGTAAATTTATTTCTGGAGAGTTCTGTGTCAAAATTAAGCACCAAAATCAACTTCTGTCACCGTAGCAAATCTTTTTTAAGGTTTTCTGAAAGTTTTAAGCCGAATTTGGGGTTTTTTGAAGAAAAAAATTTTAGGCCAATTTTTAAGGTCCGGGGCTTGCAGAATTTTCCATATGGGTAAATGTATTTCTGGAGATTTCTGTGTCAAAATTAAGCAACAAAATGAACTTCTGTCACCGTAGCAAATCTTTTTTAAGGTTTACTGAAAGTTTTAAGCCGAATTTGGGGTTTTTTAAAAAAAAAAAAATTTTTAGCCAATTTTTAAGGTCCGGGGCTTGCAGAATTTTCCATATTGGTAAATGTATTTCTGGAGAAATCTGTGTCAAAATTAAGCACCAAAATCAACTTCTGTCACCGCAGCAAATTTTTTTTAATGTTTATTGAAAGTTTTTAGCCGAATTTGGGGTTTTTTGAAGAAAAAAATTTTTGGCCAATTTTTAAGGTCCGGGGCTTGCAGAATTTTCCATATTGGTAAATGTATTTCTAGAGAAATCTGTGTCAAAATTAAGCACCAAAATCAACTTCTGTCACCGCAGCAAATTTTTTTTAATGTTTATTGAAAGTTTTTAGCCTAATTTGGGGATTATTGAAGAAAAAAATTTTTGCCAGATTTTTAAGGTCCGGGGCTTACAGAATTTTCCATACGGGTAAATTTATTTCTGGAGAGTTCTGTGTCAAAATTAAGCACCAAAATCAACTTCTGTCACCGTAGCAAATCTTTTTTAAGGTTTACTGAAAGTTTTAAGCCGAATTTGGGTTTTTTTGAAGAATAAAAATTTTGGCCAATTTTTAAGGTCCGGGGCTTACAGAATTTTTCATACGGGTAATTATATTTCTGGAGAGTTCTGTGTCAAAATTAAGCACCAACATCAACTTCTGTCACCGTATCAAATCTTTTTTAAGGTTTCCTGAAAATTTTAAGGGAAATTTGGGGATTTTTGAAGAAATAAATTTTTGGACAATTTTTAAGGTCCGGGGCTTACAGAATTTTTCAAATGGGTAAATTTATTTCTGGAGAGTTCTGAGTCAAAATTAAGCACCAACATCAACTTCTGTCACCACAGCAAATCTTTTTTAAGGTTTCCTGAAAATTTTAAGGGAAATTTGGGGATTTTTGAAGAAAAAAATTTTTGGACAATTTTTAAGGTCCGGGGCTTACAGAATTTTTCAAATGGGTAAATTTATTTCTGGAGAGTTCTGAGTCAAAATTAAGCACCAAAATCAACTTCTGTCACCGCAGCAATAGTTTTTTAAGGTTTACTGAAAGTTTTAAGCCGAATTTGGGGATTTTTGAAGAAAAACATTTTTGCCCGATTTTTAAGGTCCGGGGCTTACAGAATTTTTCATACGGGTAAATTTATTTCTGGAGAGTTCTGAGTCAAAATTAAGCACCAAAATCAACTTCTGTCACCGTATCAAATCTTTTTTAAGGTTTACTGAAAGTTTTAAGCCGAATTTGGGGATTATTGAAGAAAAAATTTTTTGGCTGATTTTTAAGGTCCGGGGCTTACAGAATTTTTCATACGGGTAAATTTATTTCTGGAGAGTTCTGAGTCAAAATTAAGCACCAAAATCAACTTCTGTCACCGCAGCAATAGTTTTTTAAGGTTTACTGAAAGTTTTAAGCCGAATTTGGGGATTATTGAAGAAAAAAATTTTTGGCTGATTTTTAAGGTCCGGGGCTTACAGAATTTTTCATACGGGTAAATTTATTTCTGGAGAGTTCTGTGTCAAAATTAAGCACCAAAATGAACTTCTGTCACCGTAGCAAATCTTTTTTAAGGTTTGCTGAAAGTTTTAAGCCGAATTTGGGGTTTTTTGAAGAAAAAAATTTTTGGTCAATTTTTAAGGTCCGGGGCTTACAGAATTTTCCATACGGGTAAATTTATTTCTGGAGAGTTATGTGTCAAAATTAAGCACCAAAATCAACTTCTCTCACCGCAGCAAATCTTTTTTAAGGTTTACTGAAAGTTTTAAGCAGAATTTGGGGTTTTTTGAAGAAAAAAAATTTTTGCCGATTTTTAAGGTCCGGGGCTTACAGAATTTTTCATACGGGTGAATTTATTTCTGGAGAGTTCTGTGTCAAAATTAAGCACCAAAATCAACTTCTGTCACCGTAGCAAATCTTTTTTAAGGTTTTCTGAAAGTTTTAAGCCGAATTTGGGGTTTTTTGAAGAAAAAAATTTTAGGCCAATTTTTAATGTCCGGGGCTTACAGAATTTTCCATATGGGTAAATGTATTTCTGGAGAGTTCTGTGTCAAAATTAAGCACCAACATCAACTTCTGTCACCACAGCAAATCTTTTTTAAGGTTTCCTGAAAATTTTAAGGGAAATTTGGGGATTTTTGAAGAAAAAAATTTTTGGACAATTTTTAAGGTCCGGGGCTTACAGAATTTTTCAAATGGGTAAATTTATTTCTGGAGAGTTCTGAGTCAAAATTAAGCACCAAAATCAACTTCTGTCACCGTAGCAAATCTTTTTTAAGGTTTCCTGAAAATTTTAACGTTAATTTGGGGATTTTTGAAGAAATAAATTTTTGGACAATTTTTAAGGTCCGGGGCTTACAGAATTTTTCAAATGGGTAAATTTATTTCTGGAGAGTTCTGAGTCAAAATTAAGCACCAAAATCAACTTCTGTCACCGTATCAAATCTTTTTTAAGGTTTACTGAAAGTTTTAAGCCGAATTTGGGGATTATTGAAGAAAAAAAATTTTGGCTGATTTTTAAGGTCCGGGGCTTACAGAATTTATCATACGGGTAAATTTATTTCTGGAGAGTTCTGAGTCAAAATTAAGCACCAAAATCAACTTCTGTCACCGCAGCAATAGTTTTTTAAGGTTTACTGAAAGTTTTAAGCCGAATTTGGGGATTTTTGAAGAAAAAAATTTTTGCCCGATTTTTAAGGTCCGGGGCTTACAGAATTTTTCAAATGGGTAAATTTATTTCTGGAGAGTTCTGAGTCAAAATTAAGCACCAAAATCAACTTCTGTCACCGTATCAAATCTTTTTTAAGGTTTACTGAAAGTTTTAAGCCGAATTTGGGGATTATTGAAGAAAAAAATTTTTGGCTGATTTTTAAGGTCCGGGGCTTACAGAATTTTTCATACGGGTAAATTTATTTCTGGAGAGTTCTGTGTCAAAATTAAGCACCAAAATGAACTTCTGTCACCGTAGCAAATCTTTTTTAAGGTTTGCTGAAAGTTTTAAGCCGAATTTGGGGTATTTTGAAAAAAAATTTTTGGTCAATTTTTAAGGTCCGGGGCTTGCAGAATTTTCCATATAGGTAAATGTATTTCTGGAGAGTTCTGTGTCAAAATTAAGCACCAAAATCAACTTCTGTCTCCACAGCAAATGTTTTTTTAATGTTTATTGAAAGTTTCTAGCCGAAGTTGGGGATTTTTGAAGAAAAAAATTTTGGGCTGATTTTTAAGGTCCGGGGCTTACAGAATTTTCCATACGGGTAAATTTATTTCTGGAGAGTTATGTGTCAAAATTAAGCACCAAAATCAACTTCTCTCACCGCAGCAAATGTTTTTTAAGGTTTACTGAAAGTTTTAAGCCGAATTTGGGGATTTTTAAAGAAAAAAATTTTGGCCGATTTTTAAGGTCCGGGGCTTACAGAATTTTTCAAACGAGTAAATTTATTTCTGGAGAGTTCTGAGTCAAAATTAAGCACCAAAATCAACTTCTGTCACCGTAGCAAATCTTTTTTAAGGTTTACTGAAAGTTTTAAGCAGAATTTGGGGTTTTTTGAAGAAAAAAATTTTTTGCCGATTTTTAAGGTCCGGGGCTTACAGAATTTTTCATACGGGTGAATTTATTTCTGGAGAGTTCTGTGTCAAAATTAAGCACCAAAATCAACTTCTGTCACCGTAGCAAATCTTTTTTAAGGTTTTCTGAAAGTTTTAAGCCGAATTTGGGGTTTTTTGAAGAAAAAAATTTTAGGCCAATTTTTAAGGTCCGGGGCTTGCAGAATTTTCCATATGGGTAAATGTATTTCTGGAGATTTCTGTGTCAAAATTAAGCAACAAAATGAACTTCTGTCACCGTAGCAAATCTTTTTTAAGGTTTACTGAAAGTTTTAAGCCGAATTTGGGTTTTTTTAAAAAAAAAAAAATTTTTAGCCAATTTTTAAGGTCCGGGGCTTGCAGAATTTTCCATATTGGTAAATGTATTTCTGGAGAAATCTGTGTCAAAATTAAGCACCAAAATCAACTTCTGTCACCGCAGCAAATTTTTTTTAATGTTTATTGAAAGTTTTTAGCCGAATTTGGGGTTTTTTGAAGAAAAAAATTTTTGGCCAATTTTTAAGGTCCGGGGCTTGCAGAATTTTCCATATTGGTAAATGTATTTCTAGAGAAATCTGTGTCAAAATTAAGCACCAAAATCAACTTCTGTCACCGCAGCAAATTTTTTTTAATGTTTATTGAAAGTTTTTAGCCTAATTTGGGGATTATTGAAGAAAAAAATTTTTGCCAGATTTTTAAGGTCCGGGGCTTACAGAATTTTCCATACGGGTAAATTTATTTCTGGAGAGTTCTGTGTCAAAATTAAGCACCAAAATCAACTTCTGTCACCGTAGCAAATCTTTTTTAAGGTTTACTGAAAGTTTTAAGCCGAATTTGGTTTTTTTTGAAGAATAAAAATTTTGGCCAATTTTTAAGGTCCGGGGCTTACAGAATTTTTCATACGGGTAATTATATTTCTGGAGAGTTCTGTGTCAAAATTAAGCACCAACATCAACTTCTGTCACCACAGCAAATCTTTTTTAAGGTTTCCTGAAAATTTTAAGGGAAATTTGGGGATTTTTGAAGAAATAAATTTTTGGACAATTTTTAAGGTCCGGGGCTTACAGAATTTTTCAAATGGGTAAATTTATTTCTGGAGAGTTCTGAGTCAAAATTAAGCACCAAAATCAACTTCTGTCACCGTAGCAAATCTTTTTTAAGGTTTACTGAAAGTTTTAAGCCGAATTTGGGGATTTTTGAAGAAAAAAATTTTTGGCCGATTTTTAAGGTCCGGGGCTTACAGAATTTTTCATACGGTCAAATTTATTTCTGGAGAGTTCTGAGTCAAAATTAAGCACCAAAATCAACTTCTGTCACCGTAGCAAATCTTTTTTAAGGTTTACTGAAAGTTTTAAGCCGAATTTGGGGTTTTTTTAAGAAAAAAAAATTTTTGGCCAATTTTTAAGGTCCGGGGCTTGCAGAATTTTCCATATTGGTAAATGTATTTCTGGAGAAATCTGTGTCAAAATTAAGCACCAAAATCAACTTCTGTCACCGCAGCAAATTTTTTTTAATGTTTATTGAAAGTTTTTAGCCGAATTTGGGGATTATTGAAGAAAAAAAATTTTTGGCAGATTTTTAAGGTCCGGGGCTTACAGAATTTTCCATACGGGTAAATTTATTTCTGGAGAGTTCTGTGTCAAAATTAAGCACCAAAATCAACTTCTGTCACCACAGCAAATCTTTTTTAAGGTTTACTGAAAGTTTTAAGCCAAATTTGGGGTTTTTTGAAGAATAAAAATTTTGGCCAATTTTTAAGGTCCGGGGCTTACAGAATTTTTCATACGGGTAATTATATTTCTGGAGAGTTCTGTGTCAAAATTAAGCACCAACATCAACTTCTGTCACCACAGCAAATCTTTTTTAAGGTTTCCTGAAAATTTTAAGGGAAATTTGGGGATTTTTGAAGAAAAAAATTTTTGGACAATTTTTAAGGTCAGGGGCTTACAGAATTTTTCAAATGGGTAAATTTATTTCTGGAGAGTTCTGAGTCAAAATTAAGCACCAAAATCAACTTCTGTCACCGTAGCAAATCTTTTTTAAGGTTTCCTGAAAATTTTAACGTTAATTTGGGGATTTTTGAAGAAATAAATTTTTGGACAATTTTTAAGGTCCGGGGCTTACAGAATTTTTCAAATGGGTAAATTTATTTCTGGAGAGTTCTGAGTCAAAATTAAGCACCAAAATCAACTTCTGTCACCGTATCAAATCTTTTTTAAGGTTTACTGAAAGTTTTAAGCCGAATTTGGGGATTATTGAAGAAAAAAAATTTTGGCTGATTTTTAAGGTCCGGGGCTTACAGAATTTATCATACGGGTAAATTTATTTCTGGAGAGTTCTGAGTCAAAATTAAGCACCAAAATCAACTTCTGTCACCGCAGCAATAGTTTTTTAAGGTTTACTGAAAGTTTTAAGCCGAATTTGGGGATTTTTGAAGAAAAAAATTTTTGCCCGATTTTTAAGGTCCGGGGCTTACAGAATTTTTCAAATGGGTAAATTTATTTCTGGAGAGTTCTGAGTCAAAATTAAGCACCAAAATCAACTTCTGTCACCGTATCAAATCTTTTTTAAGGTTTACTGAAAGTTTTAAGCCGAATTTGGGGATTATTGAAGAAAAAAATTTTTGGCTGATTTTTAAGGTCCGGGGCTTACAGAATTTTTCATACGGGTAAATTTATTTCTGGAGAGTTCTGTGTCAAAATTAAGCACCAAAATGAACTTCTGTCACCGTAGCAAATCTTTTTTAAGGTTTGCTGAAAGTTTTAAGCCGAATTTGGGGTATTTTGAAAAAAAATTTTTGGTCAATTTTTAAGGTCCGGGGCTTGCAGAATTTTCCATATAGGTAAATGTATTTCTGGAGAGTTCTGTGTCAAAATTAAGCACCAAAATCAACTTCTGTCTCCACAGCAAATGTTTTTTTAATGTTTATTGAAAGTTTCTAGCCGAAGTTGGGGATTTTTGAAGAAAAAAATTTTGGGCTGATTTTTAAGGTCCGGGGCTTACAGAATTTTCCATACGGGTAAATTTATTTCTGGAGAGTTATGTGTCAAAATTAAGCACCAAAATCAACTTCTCTCACCGCAGCAAATGTTTTTTAAGGTTTACTGAAAGTTTTAAGCCGAATTTGGGGATTTTTAAAGAAAAAAATTTTGGCCGATTTTTAAGGTCCGGGGCTTACAGAATTTTTCAAACGAGTAAATTTATTTCTGGAGAGTTCTGAGTCAAAATTAAGCACCAAAATCAACTTCTGTCACCGTAGCAAATCTTTTTTAAGGTTTACTGAAAGTTTTAAGCAGAATTTGGGGTTTTTTGAAGAAAAAAATTTTTTGCCGATTTTTAAGGTCCGGGGCTTACAGAATTTTTCATACGGGTGAATTTATTTCTGGAGAGTTCTGTGTCAAAATTAAGCACCAAAATCAACTTCTGTCACCGTAGCAAATCTTTTTTAAGGTTTTCTGAAAGTTTTAAGCCGAATTTGGGGTTTTTTGAAGAAAAAAATTTTAGGCCAATTTTTAAGGTCCGGGGCTTGCAGAATTTTCCATATGGGTAAATGTATTTCTGGAGATTTCTGTGTCAAAATTAAGCAACAAAATGAACTTCTGTCACCGTAGCAAATCTTTTTTAAGGTTTACTGAAAGTTTTAAGCCGAATTTGGGGTTTTTTAAAAAAAAAAAAATTTTTAGCCAATTTTTAAGGTCCGGGGCTTGCAGAATTTTCCATATTGGTAAATGTATTTCTGGAGAAATCTGTGTCAAAATTAAGCACCAAAATCAACTTCTGTCACCGCAGCAAATTTTTTTTAATGTTTATTGAAAGTTTTTAGCCGAATTTGGGGTTTTTTGAAGAAAAAAATTTTTGGCCAATTTTTAAGGTCCGGGGCTTGCAGAATTTTCCATATTGGTAAATGTATTTCTAGAGAAATCTGTGTCAAAATTAAGCACCAAAATCAACTTCTGTCACCGCAGCAAATTTTTTTTAATGTTTATTGAAAGTTTTTAGCCTAATTTGGGGATTATTGAAGAAAAAAATTTTTGCCAGATTTTTAAGGTCCGGGGCTTACAGAATTTTCCATACGGGTAAATTTATTTCTGGAGAGTTCTGTGTCAAAATTAAGCACCAAAATCAACTTCTGTCACCGTAGCAAATCTTTTTTAAGGTTTACTGAAAGTTTTAAGCCGAATTTGGGTTTTTTTAAAGAATAAAAATTTTGGCCAATTTTTAAGGTCCGGGGCTTACAGAATTTTTCATACGGGTAATTATATTTCTGGAGAGTTCTGTGTCAAAATTAAGCACCAACATCAACTTCTGTCACCACAGCAAATCTTTTTTAAGGTTTCCTGAAAATTTTAAGGGAAATTTGGGGATTTTTGAAGAAATAAATTTTTGGACAATTTTTAAGGTCCGGGGCTTACAGAATTTTTCAAATGGGTAAATTTATTTCTGGAGAGTTCTGAGTCAAAATTAAGCACCAAAATCAACTTCTGTCACCGTAGCAAATCTTTTTTAAGGTTTACTGAAAGTTTTAAGCCGAATTTGGGGTTTTTTTAAGAAAAAAAAATTTTTGGCCAATTTTTAAGGTCCGGGGCTTGCAGAATTTTCCATATTGGTAAATGTATTTCTGGAGAAATCTGTGTCAAAATTAAGCACCAAAATCAACTTCTGTCACCGCAGCAAATTTTTTTTAATGTTTATTGAAAGTTTTTAGCCGAATTTGGGGATTATTGAAGAAAAAAAATTTTTGGCAGATTTTTAAGGTCCGGGGCTTACAGAATTTTCCATACGGGTAAATTTATTTCTGGAGAGTTCTGTGTCAAAATTAAGCACCAAAATCAACTTCTGTCACCGTAGCAAATCTTTTTTAAGGTTTTCTGAAAGTTTTAAGCCGAATTTGGGGTTTTTTGAAGAAAAAAATTTTAGGCCAATTTTTAATGTCCGGGGCTTACAGAATTTTCATAATGGGTAAATGTATTTCTGGAGAGTTCTGTGTCAAAATTAAGCACCAACATCAACTTCTGTCACCACAGCAAGTCTTTTTTAAGGTTTCCTGAAAATTTTAAGGGAAATTTGGGGATTTTTGAAGAAAAAAATTTTTGGACAATTTTTAAGGTCCGGGGCTTACAGAATTTTTCAAATGGGTAAATTTATTTCTGGAGAGTTCTGAGTCAAAATTAAGCACCAAAATCAACTTCTGTCACCGTAGCAAATCTTTTTTAAGGTTTCCTGAAAATTTTAACGTTAATTTGGGGATTTTTGAAGAAATAAATTTTTGGACAATTTTTAAGGTCCGGGGCTTACAGAATTTTTCAAATGGGTAAATTTATTTCTGGAGAGTTCTGAGTCAAAATTAAGCACCAAAATCAACTTCTGTCACCGTATCAAATCTTTTTTAAGGTTTACTGAAAGTTTTAAGCCGAATTTGGGGATTATTGAAGAAAAAAAATTTTGGCTGATTTTTAAGGTCCGGGGCTTACAGAATTTATCATACGGGTAAATTTATTTCTGGAGAGTTCTGAGTCAAAATTAAGCACCAAAATCAACTTCTGTCACCGCAGCAATAGTTTTTTAAGGTTTACTGAAAGTTTTAAGCCGAATTTGGGGATTTTTGAAGAAAAAAATTTTTGCCCGATTTTTAAGGTCCGGGGCTTACAGAATTTTTCAAATGGGTAAATTTATTTCTGGAGAGTTCTGAGTCAAAATTAAGCACCAAAATCAACTTCTGTCACCGTATCAAATCTTTTTTAAGGTTTACTGAAAGTTTTAAGCCGAATTTGGGGATTATTGAAGAAAAAAATTTTTGGCTGATTTTTAAGGTCCGGGGCTTACAGAATTTTTCATACGGGTAAATTTATTTCTGGAGAGTTCTGTGTCAAAATTAAGCACCAAAATGAACTTCTGTCACCGTAGCAAATCTTTTTTAAGGTTTGCTGAAAGTTTTAAGCCGAATTTGGGGTATTTTGAAAAAAAAATTTTAGTCAATTTTTAAGGTCCGGGGCTTGCAGAATTTT
This sequence comes from Taudactylus pleione, assembly GCA_031769625.1. Taxonomy (NCBI): domain Eukaryota; kingdom Metazoa; phylum Chordata; class Amphibia; order Anura; family Myobatrachidae; genus Taudactylus; species Taudactylus pleione. Next base: position 96,285 of record JAUIMM010003088.1, read on the forward strand.
CCATATAGGTAAATGTATTTCTGGAGAGTTCTGTGTCAAAATTAAGCACCAAAATCAACTTCTGTCTCCACAGCAAATGTTTTTTTAATGTTTATTGAAAGTTTCTAGCCGAAGTTGGGGATTTTTGAAGAAAAAAATTTTGGGCTGATTTTTAAGGTCCGGGGCTTACAGAATTTTCCATACGGGTAAATTTATTTCTGGAGAGTTATGTGTCAAAATTAAGCACCAAAATCAACTTCTCTCACCGCAGCAAATGTTTTTTAAGGTTTACTGAAAGTTTTAAGCCGAATTTGGGGATTTTTAAAGAAAAAAATTTTGGCCGATTTTTAAGGTCCGGGGCTTACAGAATTTTTCAAACGAGTAAATTTATTTCTGGAGAGTTCTGAGTCAAAATTAAGCACCAAAATCAACTTCTGTCACCGTAGCAAATCTTTTTTAAGGTTTACTGAAAGTTTTAAGCAGAATTTGGGGTTTTTTGAAGAAAAAAATTTTTTGCCGATTTTTAAGGTCCGGGGCTTACAGAATTTTTCATACGGGTGAATTTATTTCTGGAGAGTTCTGTGTCAAAATTAAGCACCAAAATCAACTTCTGTCACCGTAGCAAATCTTTTTTAAGGTTTTCTGAAAGTTTTAAGCCGAATTTGGGGTTTTTTGAAGAAAAAAATTTTAGGCCAATTTTTAAGGTCCGGGGCTTGCAGAATTTTCCATATGGGTAAATGTATTTCTGGAGATTTCTGTGTCAAAATTAAGCAACAAAATGAACTTCTGTCACCGTAGCAAATCTTTTTTAAGGTTTACTGAAAGTTTTAAGCCGAATTTGGGGTTTTTTAAAAAAAAAAAAATTTTTAGCCAATTTTTAAGGTCCGGGGCTTGCAGAATTTTCCATATTGGTAAATGTATTTCTGGAGAAATCTGTGTCAAAATTAAGCACCAAAATCAACTTCTGTCACCGCAGCAAATTTTTTTTAATGTTTATTGAAAGTTTTTAGCCGAATTTGGGGTTTTTTGAAGAAAAAATTTTTTGGCCAATTTTTAAGGTCCGGGGCTTGCAGAATTTTCCATATTGGTAAATGTATTTCTAGAGAAATCTGTGTCAAAATTAAGCACCAAAATCAACTTCTGTCACCGCAGCAAATTTTTTTTAATGTTTATTGAAAGTTTTTAGCCTAATTTGGGGATTATTGAAGAAAAAAATTTTTGCCAGATTTTTAAGGTCCGGGGCTTACAGAATTTTCCATACGGGTAAATTTATTTCTGGAGAGTTCTGTGTCAAAATTAAGCACCAAAATCAACTTCTGTCACCGTAGCAAATCTTTTTTAAGGTTTACTGAAAGTTTTAAGCCGAATTTGGGTTTTTTTGAAGAATAAAAATTTTGGCCAATTTTTAAGGTCCGGGGCTTACAGAATTTTTCATACGGGTAATTATATTTCTGGAGAGTTCTGTGTCAAAATTAAGCACCAACATCAACTTCTGTCACCACAGCAAATCTTTTTTAAGGTTTCCTGAAAATTTTAAGGGAAATTTGGGGATTTTTGAAGAAATAAATTTTTGGACAATTTTTAAGGTCCGGGGCTTACAGAATTTTTCAAATGGGTAAATTTATTTCTGGAGAGTTCTGAGTCAAAATTAAGCACCAAAATCAACTTCTGTCACCGTAGCAAATCTTTTTTAAGGTTTACTGAAAGTTTTAAGCCGAATTTGGGGTTTTTTTAAGAAAAAAAAATTTTTGGCCAATTTTTAAGGTCCGGGGCTTGCAGAATTTTCCATATTGGTAAATGTATTTCTGGAGAAATCTGTGTCAAAATTAAGCACCAAAATCAACTTCTGTCACCGCAGCAAATTTTTTTTAATGTTTATTGAAAGTTTTTAGCCGAATTTGGGGATTATTGAAGAAAAAAAATTTTTGGCAGATTTTTAAGGTCCGGGGCTTACAGAATTTTCCATACGGGTAAATTTATTTCTGGAGAGTTCTGTGTCAAAATTAAGCACCAAAATCAACTTCTGTCACCGTAGCAAATCTTTTTTAAGGTTTTCTGAAAGTTTTAAGCCGAATTTGGGGTTTTTTGAAGAAAAAAATTTTAGGCCAATTTTTAATGTCCGGGGCTTACAGAATTTTCCATATGGGTAAATGTATTTCTGGAGAGTTCTGTGTCAAAATTAAGCACCAACATCAACTTCTGTCACCACAGCAAATCTTTTTTAAGGTTTCCTGAAAATTTTAAGGGAAATTTGGGGATTTTTGAAGAAAAAAATTTTTGGACAATTTTTAAGGTCCGGGGCTTACAGAATTTTTCAAATGGGTAAATTTATTTCTGGAGAGTTCTGAGTCAAAATTAAGCACCAAAATCAACTTCTGTCACCGTAGCAAATCTTTTTTAAGGTTTCCTGAAAATTTTAACGTTAATTTGGGGATTTTTGAAGAAATAAATTTTTGGACAATTTTTAAGGTCCGGGGCTTACAGAATTTTTCAAATGGGTAAATTTATTTCTGGAGAGTTCTGAGTCAAAATTAAGCACCAAAATCAACTTCTGTCACCGTATCAAATCTTTTTTAAGGTTTACTGAAAGTTTTAAGCCGAATTTGGGGATTATTGAAGAAAAAAAATTTTGGCTGATTTTTAAGGTCCGGGGCTTACAGAATTTATCATACGGGTAAATTTATTTCTGGAGAGTTCTGAGTCAAAATTAAGCACCAAAATCAACTTCTGTCACCGCAGCAATAGTTTTTTAAGGTTTACTGAAAGTTTTAAGCCGAATTTGGGGATTTTTGAAGAAAAAAATTTTTGCCCGATTTTTAAGGTCCGGGGCTTACAGAATTTTTCAAATGGGTAAATTTATTTCTGGAGAGTTCTGAGTCAAAATTAAGCACCAAAATCAACTTCTGTCACCGTATCAAATCTTTTTTAAGGTTTACTGAAAGTTTTAAGCCGAATTTGGGGATTATTGAAGAAAAAAATTTTTGGCTGATTTTTAAGGTCCGGGGCTTACAGAATTTTTCATACGGGTAAATTTATTTCTGGAGAGTTCTGTGTCAAAATTAAGCACCAAAATGAACTTCTGTCACCGTAGCAAATCTTTTTTAAGGTTTGCTGAAAGTTTTAAGCCGAATTTGGGGTATTTTGAAAAAAAATTTTTAGTCAATTTTTAAGGTCCGGGGCTTGCAGAATTTTCCATATAGGTAAATGTATTTCTGGAGAGTTCTGTGTCAAAATTAAGCACCAAAATCAACTTCTGTCTCCACAGCAAATGTTTTTTTAATGTTTATTGAAAGTTTCTAGCCGAAGTTGGGGATTTTTGAAGAAAAAAATTTTGGGCTGATTTTTAAGGTCCGGGGCTTACAGAATTTTCCATACGGGTAAATTTATTTCTGGAGAGTTATGTGTCAAAATTAAGCACCAAAATCAACTTCTCTCACCGCAGCAAATGTTTTTTAAGGTTTCTGAAAGTTTTAAGCCGAATTTGGGGATTTTTAAAGAAAAAAATTTTGGCCGATTTTTAAGGTCCGGGGCTTACAGAATTTTTCAAACGAGTAAATTTATTTCTGGAGAGTTCTGAGTCAAAATTAAGCACCAAAATCAACTTCTGTCACCGTAGCAAATCTTTTTTAAGGTTTACTGAAAGTTTTAAGCAGAATTTGGGGTTTTTTGAAGAAAAAAATTTTTTGCCGATTTTTAAGGTCCGGGGCTTACAGAATTTTTCATACGGGTGAATTTATTTCTGGAGAGTTCTGTGTCAAAATTAAGCACCAAAATCAACTTCTGTCACCGTAGCAAATCTTTTTTAAGGTTTTCTGAAAGTTTTAAGCCGAATTTGGGGTTTTTTGAAGAAAAAAATTTTAGGCCAATTTTTAAGGTCCGGGGCTTGCAGAATTTTCCATATGGGTAAATGTATTTCTGGAGATTTCTGTGTCAAAATTAAGCAACAAAATGAACTTCTGTCACCGTAGCAAATCTTTTTTAAGGTTTACTGAAAGTTTTAAGCCGAATTTGGGGTTTTTTAAAAAAAAAAAATTTTTTAGCCAATTTTTAAGGTTCGGGGCTTGCAGAATTTTCCATATTGGTAAATGTATTTCTGGAGAAATCTGTGTCAAAATTAAGCACCAAAATCAACTTCTGTCACCGCAGCAAATTTTTTTTAAATGTTTATTGAAAGTTTTTAGCCGAATTTGGGGTTTTTTGAAGAAAAAAATTTTTGGCCAATTTTTAAGGTCCGGGGCTTGCAGAATTTTCCATATTGGTAAATGTATTTCTAGAGAAATCTGTGTCAAAATTAAGCACCAAAATCAACTTCTGTCACCGCAGCAAATTTTTTTTAATGTTTATTGAAAGTTTTTAGCCTAATTTGGGGATTATTGAAGAAAAAAATTTTTGCCAGATTTTTAAGGTCCGGGGCTTACAGAATTTTCCATACGGGTAAATTTATTTCTGGAGAGTTCTGTGTCAAAATTAAGCACCAAAATCAACTTCTGTCACCGTAGCAAATCTTTTTTAAGGTTTACTGAAAGTTTTAAGCCGAATTTGGGTTTTTTTGAAGAATAAAAATTTTGGCCAATTTTTAAGGTCCGGGGCTTACAGAATTTTTCATACGGGTAATTATATTTCTGGAGAGTTCTGTGTCAAAATTAAGCACCAACATCAACTTCTGTCACCACAGCAAATCTTTTTTAAGGTTTCCTGAAAATTTTAAGGGAAATTTGGGGATTTTTGAAGAAATAAATTTTTGGACAATTTTTAAGGTCCGGGGCTTACAGAATTTTTCAAATGGGTAAATTTATTTCTGGAGAGTTCTGAGTCAAAATTAAGCACCAAAATCAACTTCTGTCACCGTAGCAAATCTTTTTTAAGGTTTACTGAAAGTTTTAAGCCGAATTTGGGGTTTTTTTAAGAAAAAAAAATTTTTGGCCAATTTTTAAGGTCCGGGGCTTGCAGAATTTTCCATATTGGTAAATGTATTTCTGGAGAAATCTGTGTCAAAATTAAGCACCAAAATCAACTTCTGTCACCGCAGCAAATTTTTTTTAATGTTTATTGAAAGTTTTTAGCCGAATTTGGGGATTATTGAAGAAAAAAAATTTTTGGCAGATTTTTAAGGTCCGGGGCTTACAGAATTTTCCATACGGGTAAATTTATTTCTGGAGAGTTCTGTGTCAAAATTAAGCACCAAAATCAACTTCTGTCACCGTAGCAAATCTTTTTTAAGGTTTTCTGAAAGTTTTAAGCCGAATTTGGGGTTTTTTGAAGAAAAAAATTTTAGGCCAATTTTTAATGTCCGGGGCTTACAGAATTTTCCATATGGGTAAATGTATTTCTGGAGAGTTCTGTGTCAAAATTAAGCACCAACATCAACTTCTGTCACCACAGCAAATCTTTTTTAAGGTTTCCTGAAAATTTTAAGGGAAATTTGGGGATTTTTGAAGAAAAAAATTTTTGGACAATTTTTAAGGTCCGGGGCTTACAGAATTTTTCAAATGGGTAAATTTATTTCTGGAGAGTTCTGAGTCAAAATTAAGCACCAAAATCAACTTCTGTCACCGTAGCAAATCTTTTTTAAGGTTTCCTGAAAATTTTAACGTTAATTTGGGGATTTTTGAAGAAATAAATTTTTGGACAATTTTTAAGGTCCGGGGCTTACAGAATTTTTCAAATGGGTAAATTTATTTCTGGAGAGTTCTGAGTCAAAATTAAGCACCAAAATCAACTTCTGTCACCGTATCAAATCTTTTTTAAGGTTTACTGAAAGTTTTAAGCCGAATTTGGGGATTATTGAAGAAAAAAAATTTTGGCTGATTTTTAAGGTCCGGGGCTTACAGAATTTATCATACGGGTAAATTTATTTCTGGAGAGTTCTGAGTCAAAATTAAGCACCAAAATCAACTTCTGTCACCGCAGCAATAGTTTTTTAAGGTTTACTGAAAGTTTTAAGCCGAATTTGGGGATTTTTGAAGAAAAAAATTTTTGCCCGATTTTTAAGGTCCGGGGCTTACAGAATTTTTCAAATGGGTAAATTTATTTCTGGAGAGTTCTGAGTCAAAATTAAGCACCAAAATCAACTTCTGTCACCGTATCAAATCTTTTTTAAGGTTTACTGAAAGTTTTAAGCCGAATTTGGGGATTATTGAAGAAAAAAATTTTTGGCTGATTTTTAAGGTCCGGGGCTTACAGAATTTTTCATACGGGTAAATTTATTTCTGGAGAGTTCTGTGTCAAAATTAAGCACCAAAATGAACTTCTGTCACCGTAGCAAATCTTTTTTAAGGTTTGCTGAAAGTTTTAAGCCGAATTTGGGGTATTTTGAAAAAAAATTTTTAGTCAATTTTTAAGGTCCGGGGCTTGCAGAATTTTCCATATAGGTAAATGTATTTCTGGAGAGTTCTGTGTCAAAATTAAGCACCAAAATCAACTTCTGTCTCCACAGCAAATGTTTTTTTAATGTTTATTGAAAGTTTCTAGCCGAAGTTGGGGATTTTTGAAGAAAAAAATTTTGGGCTGATTTTTAAGGTCCGGGGCTTACAGAATTTTCCATACGGGTAAATTTATTTCTGGAGAGTTATGTGTCAAAATTAAGCACCAAAATCAACTTCTCTCACCGCAGCAAATGTTTTTTAAGGTTTACTGAAAGTTTTAAGCCGAATTTGGGGATTTTTAAAGAAAAAAATTTTGGCCGATTTTTAAGGTCCGGGGCTTACAGAATTTTTCAAACGAGTAAATTTATTTCTGGAGAGTTCTGAGTCAAAATTAAGCACCAAAATCAACTTCTGTCACCGTAGCAAATCTTTTTTAAGGTTTACTGAAAGTTTTAAGCAGAATTTGGGGTTTTTTGAAGAAAAAAATTTTTTGCCGATTTTTAAGGTCCGGGGCTTACAGAATTTTTCATACGGGTGAATTTATTTCTGGAGAGTTCTGTGTCAAAATTAAGCACCAAAATCAACTTCTGTCACCGTAGCAAATCTTTTTTAAGGTTTTCTGAAAGTTTTAAGCCGAATTTGGGGTTTTTTGAAGAAAAAAATTTTAGGCCAATTTTTAAGGTCCGGGGCTTGCAGAATTTTCCATATTGGTAAATGTATTTCTGGAGAAATCTGTGTCAAAATTAAGCACCAAAATCAACTTCTGTCACCGCAGCAAATTTTTTTTAATGTTTATTGAAAGTTTTTAGCCGAATTTGGGGTTTTTTGAAGAAAAAATTTTTTGGCCAATTTTTAAGGTCCGGGGCTTGCAGAATTTTCCATATTGGTAAATGTATTTCTAGAGAAATCTGTGTCAAAATTAAGCACCAAAATCAACTTCTGTCACCGCAGCAAATTTTTTTTAATGTTTATTGAAAGTTTTTAGCCTAATTTGGGGATTATTGAAGAAAAAAATTTTTGCCAGATTTTTAAGGTCCGGGGCTTACAGAATTTTCCATACGGGTAAATTTATTTCTGGAGAGTTCTGTGTCAAAATTAAGCACCAAAATCAACTTCTGTCACCGTAGCAAATCTTTTTTAAGGTTTACTGAAAGTTTTAAGCCGAATTTGGGTTTTTTTGAAGAATAAAAATTTTGGCCAATTTTTAAGGTCCGGGGCTTACAGAATTTTTCATACGGGTAATTATATTTCTGGAGAGTTCTGTGTCAAAATTAAGCACCAACATCAACTTCTGTCACCACAACAAATCTTTTTTAAGGTTTCCTGAAAATTTTAAGGGAAATTTGGGGATTTTTGAAGAAATAAATTTTTGGACAATTTTTAAGGTCCGGGGCTTACAGAATTTTTCAAATGGGTAAATTTATTTCTGGAGAGTTCTGAGTCAAAATTAAGCACCAAAATCAACTTCTGTCACCGTAGCAAATCTTTTTTAAGGTTTCCTGAAAATTTTAACGTTAATTTGGGGATTTTTGAAGAAATAAATTTTTGGACAATTTTTAAGGTCCGGGGCTTACAGAATTTTTCAAATGGGTAAATTTATTTCTGGAGAGTTCTGAGTCAAAATTAAGCACCAAAATCAACTTCTGTCACCGTATCAAATCTTTTTTAAGGTTTACTGAAAGTTTTAAGCCGAATTTGGGGATTATTGAAGAAAAAAAATTTTGGCTGATTTTTAAGGTCCGGGGCTTACAGAATTTATCATACGGGTAAATTTATTTCTGGAGAGTTCTGAGTCAAAATTAAGCACCAAAATCAACTTCTGTCACCGCAGCAATAGTTTTTTAAGGTTTACTGAAAGTTTTAAGCCGAATTTGGGGATTTTTGAAGAAAAAAATTTTTGCCCGATTTTTAAGGTCCGGGGCTTACAGAATTTTTCAAATGGGTAAATTTATTTCTGGAGAGTTCTGAGTCAAAATTAAGCACCAAAATCAACTTCTGTCACCGTATCAAATCTTTTTTAAGGTTTACTGAAAGTTTTAAGCCGAATTTGGGGATTATTGAAGAAAAAAATTTTTGGCTGATTTTTAAGGTCCGGGGCTTACAGAATTTTTCATACGGGTAAATTTATTTCTGGAGAGTTCTGTGTCAAAATTAAGCACCAAAATGAACTTCTGTCACCGTAGCAAATCTTTTTTAAGGTTTGCTGAAAGTTTTAAGCCGAATTTGGGGTATTTTGAAAAAAAATTTTTAGTCAATTTTTAAGGTCCGGGGCTTGCAGAATTTTCCATATAGGTAAATGTATTTCTGGAGAGTTCTGTGTCAAAATTAAGCACCAAAATCAACTTCTGTCTCCACAGCAAATGTTTTTTTAATGTTTATTGAAAGTTTCTAGCCGAAGTTGGGGATTTTTGAAGAAAAAAATTTTGGGCTGATTTTTAAGGTCCGGGGCTTACAGAATTTTCCATACGGGTAAATTTATTTCTGGAGAGTTATGTGTCAAAATTAAGCACCAAAATCAACTTCTCTCACCGCAGCAAATGTTTTTTAAGGTTTACTGAAAGTTTTAAGCCGAATTTGGGGATTTTTAAAGAAAAAAAATTTTGGCCGATTTTTAAGGTCCGGGGCTTACAGAATTTTTCAAACGAGTAAATTTATTTCTGGAGAGTTCTGAGTCAAAATTAAGCACCAAAATCAACTTCTGTCACCGTAGCAAATCTTTTTTAAGGTTTACTGAAAGTTTTAAGCAGAATTTGGGGTTTTTTGAAGAAAAAAATTTTTTGCCGATTTTTAAGGTCCGGGGCTTACAGAATTTTTCATACGGGTGAATTTATTTCTGGAGAGTTCTGTGTCAAAATTAAGCACCAAAATCAACTTCTGTCACCGTAGCAAATCTTTTTTAAGGTTTTCTGAAAGTTTTAAGCCGAATTTGGGGTTTTTTGAAGAAAAAAATTTTAGGCCAATTTTTAAGGTCCGGGGCTTGCAGAATTTTCCATATTGGTAAATGTATTTCTGGAGAAATCTGTGTCAAAATTAAGCACCAAAATCAACTTCTGTCACCGCAGCAAATTTTTTTTTAATGTTTATTGAAAGTTTTTAGCCGAATTTGGGGTTTTTTGAAGAAAAAATTTTTTGGCCAATTTTTAAGGTCCGGGGCTTGCAGAATTTTCCATATTGGTAAATGTATTTCTAGAGAAATCTGTGTCAAAATTAAGCACCAAAATCAACTTCTGTCACCGCAGCAAATTTTTTTTAATGTTTATTGAAAGTTTTTAGCCTAATTTGGGGATTATTGAAGAAAAAAATTTTTGCCAGATTTTTAAGGTCCGGGGCTTACAGAATTTTCCATACGGGTAAATTTATTTCTGGAGAGTTCTGTGTCAAAATTAAGCACCAAAATCAACTTCTGTCACCGTAGCAAATCTTTTTTAAGGTTTACTGAAAGTTTTAAGCCGAATTTGGGTTTTTTTGAAGAATAAAAATTTTGGCCAATTTTTAAGGTCCGGGGCTTACAGAATTTTTCATACGGGTAATTATATTTCTGGAGAGTTCTGTGTCAAAATTAAGCACCAACATCAACTTCTGTCACCACAACAAATCTTTTTTAAGGTTTCCTGAAAATTTTAAGGGAAATTTGGGGATTTTTGAAGAAATAAATTTTTGGACAATTTTTAAGGTCCGGGGCTTACAGAATTTTTCAAATGGGTAAATTTATTTCTGGAGAGTTCTGAGTCAAAATTAAGCACCAAAATCAACTTCTGTCACCGTAGCAAATCTTTTTTAAGGTTTACTGAAAGTTTTAAGCCGAATTTGGGGTTTTTTTAAGAAAAAAAAATTTTTGGCCAATTTTTAAGGTCCGGGGCTTGCAGAATTTTCCATATTGGTAAATGTATTTCTGGAGAAATCTGTGTCAAAATTAAGCACCAAAATCAACTTCTGTCACCGCAGCAAATTTTTTTTAATGTTTATTGAAAGTTTTTAGCCGAATTTGGGGATTATTGAAGAAAAAAAATTTTTGGCAGATTTTTAAGGTCCGGGGCTTACAGAATTTTCCATACGGGTAAATTTATTTCTGGAGAGTTCTGTGTCAAAATTAAGCACCAAAATCAACTTCTGTCACCGTAGCAAATCTTTTTTAAGGTTTTCTGAAAGTTTTAAGCCGAATTTGGGGTTTTTTGAAGAAAAAAATTTTAGGCCAATTTTTAAGGTCCGGGGCTTACAGAATTTTCCATATGGGTAAATGTATTTCTGGAGAGTTCTGTGTCAAAATTAAGCACCAACATCAACTTCTGTCACCACAGCAAATCTTTTTTAAGGTTTCCTGAAAATTTTAAGGGAAATTTGGGGATTTTTGAAGAAAAAAATTTTTGGACAATTTTTAAGGTCCGGGGCTTACAGAATTTTTCAAATGGGTAAATTTATTTCTGGAGAGTTCTGAGTCAAAATTAAGCACCAAAATCAACTTCTGTCACCGTAGCAAATCTTTTTTAAGGTTTCCTGAAAATTTTAACGTTAATTTGGGGATTTTTGAAGAAAAAAATTTTTGGACAATTTTTAAGGTCCGGGGCTTACAGAATTTTTCAAATGGGTAAATTTATTTCTGGAGAGTTCTGAGTCAAAATTAAGCACCAAAATCAACTTCTGTCACCGTATCAAATCTTTTTTAAGGTTTACTGAAAGTTTTAAGCCGAATTTGGGGATTATTGAAGAAAAAAAATTTTGGCTGATTTTTAAGGTCCGGGGCTTACAGAATTTATCATACGGGTAAATTTATTTCTGGAGAGTTCTGAGTCAAAATTAAGCACCAAAATCAACTTCTGTCACCGCAGCAATAGTTTTTTAAGGTTTACTGAAAGTTTTAAGCCGAATTTGGGGATTTTTGAAGAAAAAAATTTTTGCCCGATTTTTAAGGTCCGGGGCTTACAGAATTTTTCAAATGGGTAAATTTATTTCTGGAGAGTTCTGAGTCAAAATTAAGCACCAAAATCAACTTCTGTCACCGTATCAAATCTTTTTTAAGGTTTACTGAAAGTTTTAAGCCGAATTTGGGGATTATTGAAGAAAAAAATTTTTGGCTGATTTTTAAGGTCCGGGGCTTACAGAATTTTTCATACGGGTAAATTTATTTCTGGAGAGTTCTGTGTCAAAATTAAGCACCAAAATGAACTTCTGTCACCGTAGCAAATCTTTTTTAAGGTTTGCTGAAAGTTTTAAGCCGAATTTGGGGTATTTTGAAAAAAAATTTTTAGTCAATTTTTAAGGTCCGGGGCTTGCAGAATTTTCCATATAGGTAAATGTATTTCTGGAGAGTTCTGTGTCAAAATTAAGCACCAAAATCAACTTCTGTCTCCACAGCAAATGTTTTTTTAATGTTTATTGAAAGTTTCTAGCCGAAGTTGGGGATTTTTGAAGAAAAAAATTTTGGGCTGATTTTTAAGGTCCGGGGCTTACAGAATTTTCCATACGGGTAAATTTATTTCTGGAGAGTTATGTGTCAAAATTAAGCACCAAAATCAACTTCTCTCACCGCAGCAAATGTTTTTTAAGGTTTACTGAAAGTTTTAAGCCGAATTTGGGGATTTTTAAAGAAAAAAATTTTGGCCGATTTTTAAGGTCCGGGGCTTACAGAATTTTTCAAACGAGTAAATTTATTTCTGGAGAGTTCTGAGTCAAAATTAAGCACCAAAATCAACTTCTGTCACCGTAGCAAATCTTTTTTAAGGTTTACTGAAAGTTTTAAGCAGAATTTGGGGTTTTTTGAAGAAAAAAATTTTTTGCCGATTTTTAAGGTCCGGGGCTTACAGAATTTTCCATACGGGTAAATTTATTTCTGGAGAGTTCTGTGTCAAAATTAAGCACCAAAATCAACTTCTGTCACCGTAGCAAATCTTTTTTAAGGTTTACTGAAAGTTTTAAGCCGAATTTGGGTTTTTTTGAAGAATAAAAATTTTGGCCAATTTTTAAGGTCCGGGGCTTACAGAATTTTTCATACGGGTAATTATATTTCTGGAGAGTTCTGTGTCAAAATTAAGCACCAACATCAACTTCTGTCACCACAGCAAATCTTTTTTAAGGTTTCCTGAAAATTTTAAGGGAAATTTGGGGATTTTTGAAGAAATAAATTTTTGGACAATTTTTAAGGTCCGGGGCTTACAGAATTTTTCAAATGGGTAAATTTATTTCTGGAGAGTTCTGAGTCAAAATTAAGCACCAAAATCAACTTCTGTCACCGTAGCAAATCTTTTTTAAGGTTTACTGAAAGTTTTAAGCCGAATTTGGGGTTTTTTTAAGAAAAAAAAATTTTTGGCCAATTTTTAAGGTCCGGGGCTTGCAGAATTTTCCATATTGGTAAATGTATTTCTGGAGAAATCTGTGTCAAAATTAAGCACCAAAATCAACTTCTGTCACCGCAGCAAATTTTTTTTAATGTTTATTGAAAGTTTTTAGCCGAATTTGGGGATTATTGAAGAAAAAAAATTTTTGGCAGATTTTTAAGGTCCGGGGCTTACAGAATTTTCCATACGGGTAAATTTATTTCTGGAGAGTTCTGTGTCAAAATTAAGCACCAAAATCAACTTCTGTCACCGTAGCAAATCTTTTTTAAGGTTTTCTGAAAGTTTTAAGCCGAATTTGGGGTTTTTTGAAGAAAAAAATTTTAGGCCAATTTTTAAGGTCCGGGGCTTACAGAATTTTCCATATGGGTAAATGTATTTCTGGAGAGTTCTGTGTCAAAATTAAGCACCAACATCAACTTCTGTCACCACAGCAAATCTTTTTTAAGGTTTCCTGAAAATTTTAAGGGAAATTTGGGGATTTTTGAAGAAAAAAATTTTTGGACAATTTTTAAGGTCCGGGGCTTACAGAATTTTTCAAATGGGTAAATTTATTTCTGGAGAGTTCTGAGTCAAAATTAAGCACCAAAATCAACTTCTGTCACCGTAGCAAATCTTTTTTAAGGTTTCCTGAAAATTTTAACGTTAATTTGGGGATTTTTGAAGAAAAAAATTTTTGGACAATTTTTAAGGTCCGGGGCTTACAGAATTTTTCAAATGGGTAAATTTATTTCTGGAGAGTTCTGAGTCAAAATTAAGCACCAAAATCAACTTCTGTCACCGTATCAAATCTTTTTTAAGGTTTACTGAAAGTTTTAAGCCGAATTTGGGGATTATTGAAGAAAAAAAATTTTGGCTGATTTTTAAGGTCCGGGGCTTACAGAATTTATCATACGGGTAAATTTATTTCTGGAGAGTTCTGAGTCAAAATTAAGCACCAAAATCAACTTCTGTCACCGCAGCAATAGTTTTTTAAGGTTTACTGAAAGTTTTAAGCCGAATTTGGGGATTTTTGAAGAAAAAAATTTTTGCCCGATTTTTAAGGTCCGGGGCTTACAGAATTTTTCAAATGGGTAAATTTATTTCTGGAGAGTTCTGAGTCAAAATTAAGCACCAAAATCAACTTCTGTCACCGTATCAAATCTTTTTTAAGGTTTACTGAAAGTTTTAAGCCGAATTTGGGGATTATTGAAGAAAAAAATTTTTGGCTGATTTTTAAGGTCCGGGGCTTACAGAATTTTTCATACGGGTAAATTTATTTCTGGAGAGTTCTGTGTCAAAATTAAGCACCAAAATGAACTTCTGTCACCGTAGCAAATCTTTTTTAAGGTTTGCTGAAAGTTTTAAGCCGAATTTGGGGTATTTTGAAAAAAAATTTTTAGTCAATTTTTAAGGTCCGGGGCTTGCAGAATTTTCCATATAGGTAAATGTATTTCTGGAGAGTTCTGTGTCAAAATTAAGCACCAAAATCAACTTCTGTCTCCACAGCAAATGTTTTTTTAATGTTTATTGAAAGTTTCTAGCCGAAGTTGGGGATTTTTGAAGAAAAAAATTTTGGGCTGATTTTTAAGGTCCGGGGCTTACAGAATTTTCCATACGGGTAAATTTATTTCTGGAGAGTTATGTGTCAAAATTAAGCACCAAAATCAACTTCTCTCACCGCAGCAAATGTTTTTTAAGGTTTACTGAAAGTTTTAAGCCGAATTTGGGGATTTTTAAAGAAAAAAATTTTGGCCGATTTTTAAGGTCCGGGGCTTACAGAATTTTTCAAACGAGTAAATTTATTTCTGGAGAGTTCTGAGTCAAAATTAAGCACCAAAATCAACTTCTGTCACCGTAGCAAATCTTTTTTAAGGTTTACTGAAAGTTTTAAGCAGAATTTGGGGTTTTTTGAAGAAAAAAATTTTTTGCCGATTTTTAAGGTCCGGGGCTTACAGAATTTTTCATACGGGTGAATTTATTTCTGGAGAGTTCTGTGTCAAAATTAAGCACCAAAATCAACTTCTGTCACCGTAGCAAATCTTTTTTAAGGTTTTCTGAAAGTTTTAAGCCGAATTTGGGGTTTTTTGAAGAAAAAAATTTTAGGCCAATTTTTAAGGTCCGGGGCTTGCAGAATTTTCCATATGGGTAAATGTATTTCTGGAGATTTCTGTGTCAAAATTAAGCAACAAAATGAACTTCTGTCACCGTAGCAAATCTTTTTTAAGGTTTACTGAAAGTTTTAAGCCGAATTTGGGGTTTTTAAAAAAAAAAAAAATTTTTAGCCAATTTTTAAGGTCCGGGGCTTGCAGAATTTTCCATATTGGTAAATGTATTTCTGGAGAAATCTGTGTCAAAATTAAGCACCAAAATCAACTTCTGTCACCGCAGCAAATTTTTTTTAATGTTTATTGAAAGTTTTTAGCCGAATTTGGGGTTTTTTGAAGAAAAAATTTTTTGGCCAATTTTTAAGGTCCGGGGCTTGCAGAATTTTCCATATTGGTAAATGTATTTCTAGAGAAATCTGTGTCAAAATTAAGCACCAAAATCAACTTCTGTCACCGCAGCAAATTTTTTTTAATGTTTATTGAAAGTTTTTAGCCTAATTTGGGGATTATTGAAGAAAAAAATTTTTGCCAGATTTTTAAGGTCCGGGGCTTACAGAATTTTCCATACGGGTAAATTTATTTCTGGAGAGTTCTGTGTCAAAATTAAGCACCAAAATCAACTTCTGTCACCGTAGCAAATCTTTTTTAAGGTTTACTGAAAGTTTTAAGCCGAATTTGGGTTTTTTTGAAGAATAAAAATTTTGGCCAATTTTTAAGGTCCGGGGCTTACAGAATTTTTCATACGGGTAATTATATTTCTGGAGAGTTCTGTGTCAAAATTAAGCACCAACATCAACTTCTGTCACCACAGCAAATCTTTTTTAAGGTTTCCTGAAAATTTTAAGGGAAATTTGGGGATTTTTGAAGAAATAAATTTTTGGACAATTTTTAAGGTCCGGGGCTTACAGAATTTTTCAAATGGGTAAATTTATTTCTGGAGAGTTCTGAGTCAAAATTAAGCACCAAAATCAACTTCTGTCACCGTAGCAAATCTTTTTTAAGGTTTACTGAAAGTTTTAAGCCGAATTTGGGGTTTTTTTAAGAAAAAAAAATTTTTGGCCAATTTTTAAGGTCCGGGGCTTGCAGAATTTTCCATATTGGTAAATGTATTTCTGGAGAAATCTGTGTCAAAATTAAGCACCAAAATCAACTTCTGTCACCGCAGCAAATTTTTTTTAATGTTTATTGAAAGTTTTTAGCCGAATTTGGGGATTATTGAAGAAAAAAAATTTTTGGCAGATTTTTAAGGTCCGGGGCTTACAGAATTTTCCATACGGGTAAATTTATTTCTGGAGAGTTCTGTGTCAAAATTAAGCACCAAAATCAACTTCTGTCACCGTAGCAAATCTTTTTTAAGGTTTTCTGAAAGTTTTAAGCCGAATTTGGGGTTTTTTGAAGAAAAAAATTTTAGGCCAATTTTTAATGTCCGGGGCTTACAGAATTTTCCATATGGGTAAATGTATTTCTGGAGAGTTCTGTGTCAAAATTAAGCACCAACATCAACTTCTGTCACCACAGCAAATCTTTTTTAAGGTTTCCTGAAAATTTTAAGGGAAATTTGGGGATTTTTGAAGAAAAAAATTTTTGGACAATTTTTAAGGTCCGGGGCTTACAGAATTTTTCAAATGGGTAAATTTATTTCTGGAGAGTTCTGAGTCAAAATTAAGCACCAAAATCAACTTCTGTCACCGTAGCAAATCTTTTTTAAGGTTTTCTGAAAGTTTTAAGCCGAATTTGGGGTTTTTTGAAGAAATAAATTTTTGGACAATTTTTAAGGTCCGGGGCTTACAGAATTTTTCAAATGGGTAAATTTATTTCTGGAGAGTTCTGAGTGAAAATTAAGCACCAAAATCAACTTCTGTCACCGTATCAAATCTTTTTTAAGGTTTACTGAAAGTTTTAAGCCGAATTTGGGGATTATTGAAGAAAAAAAATTTTGGCTGATTTTTAAGGTCCGGGGCTTACAGAATTTATCATACGGGTAAATTTATTTCTGGAGAGTTCTGAGTCAAAATTAAGCACCAAAATCAACTTCTGTCACCGCAGCAATAGTTTTTTAAGGTTTACTGAAAGTTTTAAGCCGAATTTGGGGATTTTTGAAGAAAAAAATTTTTGCCCGATTTTTAAGGTCCGGGGCTTACAGAATTTTTCAAATGGGTAAATTTATTTCTGGAGAGTTCTGAGTCAAAATTAAGCACCAAAATCAACTTCTGTCACCGTATCAAATCTTTTTTAAGGTTTACTGAAAGTTTTAAGCCGAATTTGGGGATTATTGAAGAAAAAAATTTTTGGCTGATTTTTAAGGTCCGGGGCTTACAGAATTTTTCATACGGGTAAATTTATTTCTGGAGAGTTCTGTGTCAAAATTAAGCACCAAAATGAACTTCTGTCACCGTAGCAAATCTTTTTTAAGGTTTGCTGAAAGTTTTAAGCCGAATTTGGGGTATTTTGAAAAAAAATTTTTAGTCAATTTTTAAGGTCCGGGGCTTGCAGAATTTTCCATATAGGTAAATGTATTTCTGGAGAGTTCTGTGTCAAAATTAAGCACCAAAATCAACTTCTGTCTCCACAGCAAATGTTTTTTTAATGTTTATTGAAAGTTTCTAGCCGAAGTTGGGGATTTTTGAAGAAAAAAATTTTGGGCTGATTTTTAAGGTCCGGGGCTTACAGAATTTTCCATACGGGTAAATTTATTTCTGGAGAGTTATGTGTCAAAATTAAGCACCAAAATCAACTTCTCTCACCGCAGCAAATGTTTTTTAAGGTTTACTGAAAGTTTTAAGCCGAATTTGGGGATTTTTAAAGAAAAAAATTTTGGCCGATTTTTAAGGTCCGGGGCTTACAGAATTTTTCAAACGAGTAAATTTATTTCTGGAGAGTTCTGAGTCAAAATTAAGCACCAAAATCAACTTCTGTCACCGTAGCAAATCTTTTTTAAGGTTTACTGAAAGTTTTAAGCAGAATTTGGGGTTTTTTGAAGAAAAAAATTTTTTGCCGATTTTTAAGGTCCGGGGCTTACAGAATTTTTCATACGGGTGAATTTATTTCTGGAGAGTTCTGTGTCAAAATTAAGCACCAAAATCAACTTCTGTCACCGTAGCAAATCTTTTTTAAGGTTTTCTGAAAGTTTTAAGCCGAATTTGGGGTTTTTTGAAGAAAAAAATTTTAGGCCAATTTTTAAGGTCCGGGGCTTGCAGAATTTTCCATATGGGTAAATGTATTTCTGGAGATTTCTGTGTCAAAATTAAGCAACAAAATGAACTTCTGTCACCGTAGCAAATCTTTTTTAAGGTTTACTGAAAGTTTTAAGCCGAATTTGGGGTTTTTAAAAAAAAAAAAAATTTTTAGCCAATTTTTAAGGTCCGGGGCTTGCAGAATTTTCCATATTGGTAAATGTATTTCTGGAGAAATCTGTGTCAAAATTAAGCACCAAAATCAACTTCTGTCACCGCAGCAATTTTTTTTTAATGTTTATTGAAAGTTTTTAGCCGAATTTGGGGTTTTTTGAAGAAAAAATTTTTTGGCCAATTTTTAAGGTCCGGGGCTTGCAGAATTTTCCATATTGGTAAATGTATTTCTAGAGAAATCTGTGTCAAAATTAAGCACCAAAATCAACTTCTGTCACCGCAGCAAATTTTTTTTAATGTTTATTGAAAGTTTTTAGCCTAATTTGGGGATTATTGAAGAAAAAAATTTTTGCCAGATTTTTAAGGTCCGGGGCTTACAGAATTTTCCATACGGGTAAATTTATTTCTGGAGAGTTCTGTGTCAAAATTAAGCACCAAAATCAACTTCTGTCACCGTAGCAAATCTTTTTTAAGGTTTACTGAAAGTTTTAAGCCGAATTTGGGTTTTTTTGAAGAATAAAAATTTTGGCCAATTTTTAAGGTCCGGGGCTTACAGAATTTTTCATACGGGTAATTATATTTCTGGAGAGTTCTGTGTCAAAATTAAGCACCAACATCAACTTCTGTCACCACAGCAAATCTTTTTTAAGGTTTCCTGAAAATTTTAAGGGAAATTTGGGGATTTTTGAAGAAATAAATTTTTGGACAATTTTTAAGGTCCGGGGCTTACAGAATTTTTCAAATGGGTAAATTTATTTCTGGAGAGTTCTGAGTCAAAATTAAGCACCAAAATCAACTTCTGTCACCGTAGCAAATCTTTTTTAAGGTTTACTGAAAGTTTTAAGCCGAATTTGGGGTTTTTTTAAGAAAAAAAAATTTTTGGCCAATTTTTAAGGTCCGGGGCTTGCAGAATTTTCCATATTGGTAAATGTATTTCTGGAGAAATCTGTGTCAAAATTAAGCACCAAAATCAACTTCTGTCACCGCAGCAAATTTTTTTTAATGTTTATTGAAAGTTTTTAGCCGAATTTGGGGATTATTGAAGAAAAAAAATTTTTGGCAGATTTTTAAGGTCCGGGGCTTACAGAATTTTCCATACGGGTAAATTTATTTCTGGAGAGTTCTGTGTCAAAATTAAGCACCAAAATCAACTTCTGTCACCGTAGCAAATCTTTTTTAAGGTTTTCTGAAAGTTTTAAGCCGAATTTGGGGTTTTTTGAAGAAAAAAATTTTAGGCCAATTTTTAAGGTCCGGGGCTTACAGAATTTTCCATATGGGTAAATGTATTTCTGGAGAGTTCTGTGTCAAAATTAAGCACCAACATCAACTTCTGTCACCACAGCAAATCTTTTTTAAGGTTTCCTGAAAATTTTAAGGGAAATTTGGGGATTTTTGAAGAAAAAAATTTTTGGACAATTTTTAAGGTCCGGGGCTTACAGAATTTTTCAAATGGGTAAATTTATTTCTGGAGAGTTCTGAGTCAAAATTAAGCACCAAAATCAACTTCTGTCACCGTAGCAAATCTTTTTTAAGGTTTCCTGAAAATTTTAACGTTAATTTGGGGATTTTTGAAGAAAAAAATTTTTGGACAATTTTTAAGGTCCGGGGCTTACAGAATTTTTCAAATGGGTAAATTTATTTCTGGAGAGTTCTGAGTCAAAATTAAGCACCAAAATCAACTTCTGTCACCGTATCAAATCTTTTTTAAGGTTTACTGAAAGTTTTAAGCCGAATTTGGGGATTATTGAAGAAAAAAAATTTTGGCTGATTTTTAAGGTCCGGGGCTTACAGAATTTATCATACGGGTAAATTTATTTCTGGAGAGTTCTGAGTCAAAATTAAGCACCAAAATCAACTTCTGTCACCGCAGCAATAGTTTTTTAAGGTTTACTGAAAGTTTTAAGCCGAATTTGGGGATTTTTGAAGAAAAAAATTTTTGCCCGATTTTTAAGGTCCGGGGCTTACAGAATTTTTCAAATGGGTAAATTTATTTCTGGAGAGTTCTGAGTCAAAATTAAGCACCAAAATCAACTTCTGTCACCGTATCAAATCTTTTTTAAGGTTTACTGAAAGTTTTAAGCCGAATTTGGGGATTATTGAAGAAAAAAATTTTTGGCTGATTTTTAAGGTCCGGGGCTTACAGAATTTTTCATACGGGTAAATTTATTTCTGGAGAGTTCTGTGTCAAAATTAAGCACCAAAATGAACTTCTGTCACCGTAGCAAATCTTTTTTAAGGTTTGCTGAAAGTTTTAAGCCGAATTTGGGGTATTTTGAAAAAAAATTTTTAGTCAATTTTTAAGGTCCGGGGCTTGCAGAATTTTCCATATAGGTAAATGTATTTCTGGAGAGTTCTGTGTCAAAATTAAGCACCAAAATCAACTTCTGTCTCCACAGCAAATGTTTTTTTAATGTTTATTGAAAGTTTCTAGCCGAAGTTGGGGATTTTTGAAGAAAAAAATTTTGGGCTGATTTTTAAGGTCCGGGGCTTACAGAATTTTCCATACGGGTAAATTTATTTCTGGAGAGTTATGTGTCAAAATTAAGCACCAAAATCAACTTCTCTCACCGCAGCAAATGTTTTTTAAGGTTTACTGAAAGTTTTAAGCCGAATTTGGGGATTTTTAAAGAAAAAAATTTTGGCCGATTTTTAAGGTCCGGGGCTTACAGAATTTTTCAAACGAGTAAATTTATTTCTGGAGAGTTCTGAGTCAAAATTAAGCACCAAAATCAACTTCTGTCACCGTAGCAAATCTTTTTTAAGGTTTACTGAAAGTTTTAAGCAGAATTTGGGGTTTTTTGAAGAAAAAAATTTTTTGCCGATTTTTAAGGTCCGGGGCTTACAGAATTTTTCATACGGGTGAATTTATTTCTGGAGAGTTCTGTGTCAAAATTAAGCACCAAAATCAACTTCTGTCACCGTAGCAAATCTTTTTTAAGGTTTTCTGAAAGTTTTAAGCCGAATTTGGGGTTTTTTGAAGAAAAAAATTTTAGGCCAATTTTTAAGGTCCGGGGCTTGCAGAATTTTCCATATGGGTAAATGTATTTCTGGAGATTTCTGTGTCAAAATTAAGCAACAAAATGAACTTCTGTCACCGTAGCAAATCTTTTTTAAGGTTTACTGAAAGTTTTAAGCCGAATTTGGGGTTTTTTAAAAAAAAAAAAATTTTTAGCCAATTTTTAAGGTCCGGGGCTTGCAGAATTTTCCATATTGGTAAATGTATTTCTGGAGAAATCTGTGTCAAAATTAAGCACCAAAATCAACTTCTGTCACCGCAGCAAATTTTTTTTAATGTTTATTGAAAGTTTTTAGCCGAATTTGGGGTTTTTTGAAGAAAAAAATTTTTGGCCAATTTTTAAGGTCCGGGGCTTGCAGAATTTTCCATATTGGTAAATGTATTTCTAGAGAAATCTGTGTCAAAATTAAGCACCAAAATCAACTTCTGTCACCGCAGCAAATTTTTTTTAATGTTTATTGAAAGTTTTTAGCCTAATTTGGGGATTATTGAAGAAAAAAATTTTTGCCAGATTTTTAAGGTCCGGGGCTTACAGAATTTTCCATACGGGTAAATTTATTTCTGGAGAGTTCTGTGTCAAAATTAAGCACCAAAATCAACTTCTGTCACCGTAGCAAATCTTTTTTAAGGTTTACTGAAAGTTTTAAGCCGAATTTGGGTTTTTTTGAAGAATAAAAATTTTGGCCAATTTTTAAGGTCCGGGGCTTACAGAATTTTTCATACGGGTAATTATATTTCTGGAGAGTTCTGTGTCAAAATTAAGCACCAACATCAACTTCTGTCACCACAGCAAATCTTTTTTAAGGTTTCCTGAAAATTTTAAGGGAAATTTGGGGATTTTTGAAGAAATAAATTTTTGGACAATTTTTAAGGTCCGGGGCTTACAGAATTTTTCAAATGGGTAAATTTATTTCTGGAGAGTTCTGAGTCAAAATTAAGCACCAAAATCAACTTCTGTCACCGTAGCAAATCTTTTTTAAGGTTTACTGAAAGTTTTAAGCCGAATTTGGGGATTTTTGAAGAAAAAAATTTTTGGCCGATTTTTAAGGTCCGGGGCTTACAGAATTTTTCATACGGTCAAATTTATTTCTGGAGAGTTCTGAGTCAAAATTAAGCACCAAAATCAACTTCTGTCACCGTAGCAAATCTTTTTTAAGGTTTACTGAAAGTTTTAAGCCAAATTTGGGGTTTTTTTAAGAAAAAAAAATTTTTGGCCAATTTTTAAGGTCCGGGGCTTGCAGAATTTTCCATATTGGTAAATGTATTTCTGGAGAAATCTGTGTCAAAATTAAGCACCAAAATCAACTTCTGTCACCGCAGCAAATTTTTTTTAATGTTTATTGAAAGTTTTTAGCCGAATTTGGGGATTATTGAAGAAAAAAAATTTTTGGCAGATTTTTAAGGTCCGGGGCTTACAGAATTTTCCATACGGGTAAATTTATTTCTGGAGAGTTCTGTGTCAAAATTAAGCACCAAAATCAACTTCTGTCACCACAGCAAATCTTTTTTAAGGTTTACTGAAAGTTTTAAGCCAAATTTGGGGTTTTTTGAAGAATAAAAATTTTGGCCAATTTTTAAGGTCCGGGGCTTACAGAATTTTTCATACGGGTAATTATATTTCTGGAGAGTTCTGTGTCAAAATTAAGCACCAACATCAACTTCTGTCACCACAGCAAATCTTTTTTAAGGTTTCCTGAAAATTTTAAGGGAAATTTGGGGATTTTTGAAGAAAAAAATTTTTGGACAATTTTTAAGGTCAGGGGCTTACAGAATTTTTCAAATGGGTAAATTTATTTCTGGAGAGTTCTGAGTCAAAATTAAGCACCAAAATCAACTTCTGTCACCGTAGCAAATCTTTTTTAAGGTTTCCTGAAAATTTTAACGTTAATTTGGGGATTTTTGAAGAAATAAATTTTTGGACAATTTTTAAGGTCCGGGGCTTACAGAATTTTTCAAATGGGTAAATTTATTTCTGGAGAGTTCTGAGTCAAAATTAAGCACCAAAATCAACTTCTGTCACCGTATCAAATCTTTTTTAAGGTTTACTGAAAGTTTTAAGCCGAATTTGGGGATTATTGAAGAAAAAAAATTTTGGCTGATTTTTAAGGTCCGGGGCTTACAGAATTTATCATACGGGTAAATTTATTTCTGGAGAGTTCTGAGTCAAAATTAAGCACCAAAATCAACTTCTGTCACCGCAGCAATAGTTTTTTAAGGTTTACTGAAAGTTTTAAGCCGAATTTGGGGATTTTTGAAGAAAAAAATTTTTGCCCGATTTTTAAGGTCCGGGGCTTACAGAATTTTTCAAATGGGTAAATTTATTTCTGGAGAGTTCTGAGTCAAAATTAAGCACCAAAATCAACTTCTGTCACCGTATCAAATCTTTTTTAAGGTTTACTGAAAGTTTTAAGCCGAATTTGGGGATTATTGAAGAAAAAAATTTTGGGCTGATTTTTAAGGTCCGGGGCTTACAGAATTTTTCATACGGGTAAATTTATTTCTGGAGAGTTCTGTGTCAAAATTAAGCACCAAAATGAACTTCTGTCACCGTAGCAAATCTTTTTTAAGGTTTGCTGAAAGTTTTAAGCCGAATTTGGGGTATTTTGAAAAAAAATTTTTGGTCAATTTTTAAGGTCCGGGGCTTGCAGAATTTTCCATATAGGTAAATGTATTTCTGGAGAGTTCTGTGTCAAAATTAAGCACCAAAATCAACTTCTGTCTCCACAGCAAATGTTTTTTTAATGTTTATTGAAAGTTTCTAGCCGAAGTTGGGGATTTTTGAAGAAAAAAATTTTGGGCTGATTTTTAAGGTCCGGGGCTTACAGAATTTTCCATACGGGTAAATTTATTTCTGGAGAGTTATGTGTCAAAATTAAGCACCAAAATCAACTTCTCTCACCGCAGCAAATGTTTTTTAAGGTTTACTGAAAGTTTTAAGCCGAATTTGGGGATTTTTAAAGAAAAAAATTTTGGCCGATTTTTAAGGTCCGGGGCTTACAGAATTTTTCAAACGAGTAAATTTATTTCTGGAGAGTTCTGAGTCAAAATTAAGCACCAAAATCAACTTCTGTCACCGTAGCAAATCTTTTTTAAGGTTTACTGAAAGTTTTAAGCAGAATTTGGGGTTTTTTGAAGAAAAAAATTTTTTGCCGATTTTTAAGGTCCGGGGCTTACAGAATTTTTCATACGGGTGAATTTATTTCTGGAGAGTTCTGTGTCAAAATTAAGCACCAAAATCAACTTCTGTCACCGTAGCAAATCTTTTTTAAGGTTTTCTGAAAGTTTTAAGCCGAATTTGGGGTTTTTTGAAGAAAAAAATTTTAGGCCAATTTTTAAGGTCCGGGGCTTGCAGAATTTTCCATATGGGTAAATGTATTTCTGGAGATTTCTGTGTCAAAATTAAGCAACAAAATGAACTTCTGTCACCGTAGCAAATCTTTTTTAAGGTTTACTGAAAGTTTTAAGCCGAATTTGGGGTTTTTTAAAAAAAAAAAAATTTTTAGCCAATTTTTAAGGTCCGGGGCTTGCAGAATTTTCCATATTGGTAAATGTATTTCTGGAGAAATCTGTGTCAAAATTAAGCACCAAAATCAACTTCTGTCACCGCAGCAAATTTTTTTTAATGTTTATTGAAAGTTTTTAGCCGAATTTGGGGTTTTTTGAAGAAAAAAATTTTTGGCCAATTTTTAAGGTCCGGGGCTTGCAGAATTTTCCATATTGGTAAATGTATTTCTAGAGAAATCTGTGTCAAAATTAAGCATCAAAATCAACTTCTGTCACCGCAGCAAATTTTTTTTAATGTTTATTGAAAGTTTTTAGCCTAATTTGGGGATTATTGAAGAAAAAAATTTTTGCCAGATTTTTAAGGTCCGGGGCTTACAGAATTTTCCATACGGGTAAATTTATTTCTGGAGAGTTCTGTGTCAAAATTAAGCACCAAAATCAACTTCTGTCACCGTAGCAAATCTTTTTTAAGGTTTACTGAAAGTTTTAAGCCGAATTTGGGTTTTTTTGAAGAATAAAAATTTTGGCCAATTTTTAAGGTCCGGGGCTTACAGAATTTTTCATACGGGTAATTATATTTCTGGAGAGTTCTGTGTCAAAATTAAGCACCAACATCAACTTCTGTCACCACAGCAAATCTTTTTTAAGGTTTCCTGAAAATTTTAAGGGAAATTTGGGGATTTTTGAAGAAATAAATTTTTGGACAATTTTTAAGGTCCGGGGCTTACAGAATTTTTCAAATGGGTAAATTTATTTCTGGAGAGTTCTGAGTCAAAATTAAGCACCAAAATCAACTTCTGTCACCGTAGCAAATCTTTTTTAAGGTTTACTGAAAGTTTTAAGCCGAATTTGGGGTTTTTTTAAGAAAAAAAATTTTTGGCCAATTTTTAAGGTCCGGGGCTTGCAGAATTTTCCATATTGGTAAATGTATTTCTGGAGAAATCTGTGTCAAAATTAAGCACCAAAATCAACTTCTGTCACCGCAGCAAATTTTTTTTAATGTTTATTGAAAGTTTTTAGCCGAATTTGGGGATTATTGAAGAAAAAAAATTTTGGCAGATTTTTAAGGTCCGGGGCTTACAGAATTTTCCATACGGGTAAATTTATTTCTGGAGAGTTCTGTGTCAAAATTAAGCACCAAAATCAACTTCTGTCACCACAGCAAATCTTTTTTAAGGTTTACTGAAAGTTTTAAGCCAAATTTGGGGTTTTTTGAAGAATAAAAATTTTGGCCAATTTTTAAGGTCCGGGGCTTACAGAATTTTTCATACGGGTAATTATATTTCTGGAGAGTTCTGTGTCAAAATTAAGCACCAACATCAACTTCTGTCACCACAGCAAATCTTTTTTAAGGTTTCCTGAAAATTTTAAGGGAAATTTGGGGATTTTTGAAGAAAAAAATTTTTGGACAATTTTTAAGGTCAGGGGCTTACAGAATTTTTCAAATGGGTAAATTTATTTCTGGAGAGTTCTGAGTCAAAATTAAGCACCAAAATCAACTTCTGTCACCGTAGCAATTCTTTTTTAAGGTTTCCTGAAAATTTTAAGAAAAATTTGGGGATTTTTGAAGAAAAAAATTTTTGGACAATTTTTAACGTCCGGGGCTTACAGAATTTTTCAAATGGGTAAATTTATTTCTGGAGAGTTCTGAGTCAAAATTAAGCACCAACATCAACTTCTGTCACCACAGCAAATCTTTTTTAAGGTTTCCTGAAAATTTTAAGGGAAATTTGGGGATTTTTGAAGAAAAAAATTTTTGGACAATTTTTAAGGTCCGGGGCTTACAGAATTTTTCAAATGGGTAAATTTATTTCTGGAGAGTTCTGAGTCAAAATTAAGCACCAAAATCAACTTCTGTCACCGTAGCAAATCTTTTTTAAGGTTTCCTGAAAATTTTAAGGGAAATTTGGGGATTTTTGAAGAAAAAAATTTTTGGACAATTTTTAAGGTCCGGGGCTTACAGAATTTTTCAAATGGGTAAATTTATTTCTGGAGAGTTCTGAGTCAAAATTAAGCACCAAAATCAACTTCTGTCACCGTAGCAAATCTTTTTTAAGGTTTACTGAAAGTTTTAAGCCGAATTTGGGGTTTTTTGAAGAAAAAAAATTTTGGCCAATTTTTAAGGTCCAGGGCTTACAGAATTTTTCATACGGGTAATTATATTTCTGGAGAGTTCTGTGTCAAAATTAAGCACCAACATCAACTTCTGTCACCACAGCAAATCTTTTTTAAGGTTTCCTGAAAATTTTAAGGGAAATTTGGGGATTTTTGAAGAAAAAAATTTTTGGACAATTTTTAAGGTCCGGGGCTTACAGAATTTTTCAAATGGGTAAATTTATTTCTGGAGAGTTCTGAGTCAAAATTAAGCACCAAAATCAACTTCTGTCACCGTAGCAAATCTTTTTTAAGGTTTCCTGAAAATTTTAAGGGAAATTTGGGGATTTTTGAAGAAATAAATTTTTGGACAATTTTTAAGGTCCGGGGCTTACAGAATTTTTCAAATGGGTAAATTTATTTCTGGAGAGTTCTGAGTCAAAATTAAGCACCAAAATCAACTTCTGTCACCGTAGCAAATCTTTTTTAAGGTTTACTGAAAGTTTTAAGCCGAATTTGGGGATTTTTGAAGAAAAAAATTTTTGGCCGATTTTTAAGGTCCGGGGCTTACAGAATTTTTCATACGGTCAAATTTATTTCTGGAGAGTTCTGAGTCAAAATAAAGCACCAAAATCAACTTCTGTCACCGTAGCAAATCTTTTTTAAGGTTTACTGAAAGTTTTAAGCCGAATTTGGGGTTTTTTTAAGAAAAAAAAATTTTTGGCCAATTTTTAAGGTCCGGGGCTTGCAGAATTTTCCATATTGGTAAATGTATTTCTGGAGAAATCTGTGTCAAAATTAAGCACCAAAATCAACTTCTGTCACCGCAGCAAATTTTTTTTAATGTTTATTGAAAGTTTTTAGCCGAATTTGGGGTTTTTTGAAGAAAAAAATTTTTGGCCAATTTTTAAGGTCCGGGGCTTGCAGAATTTTCCATATTGGTAAATGTATTTCTGGAGAAATCTGTGTCAAAATTAAGCACCAAAATCAACTTCTGTCACCGCAGCAAATTTTTTTTAATGTTTATTGAAAGTTTTTAGCCGAATTTGGGGATTATTGAAGAAAAAAAATTTTGGCAGATTTTTAAGGTCCGGGGCTTACAGAATTTTCCATACGGGTAAATTTATTTCTGGAGAGTTCTGTGTCAAAATTAAGCACCAAAATCAACTTCTGTCACCGTAGCAAATCTTTTTTAAGGTTTACTGAAAGTTTTAAGCCAAATTTGGGGTTTTTTGAAGAATAAAAATTTTGGCCAATTTTTAAGGTCCGGGGCTTACAGAATTTTTCATACGGGTAATTATATTTCTGGAGAGTTCTGTGTCAAAATTAAGCACCAACATCAACTTCTGTCACCACAGCAAATCTTTTTTAAGGTTTCCTGAAAATTTTAAGCCGAATTTGGGGTTTTTTGAAGAAAAAAATTTTTGGTCAATTTTTAAGGTCCGGGGCTTGCAGAATTTTCCATATAGGTAAATGTATTTCTGGAGAGTTCTGTGTCAAAATTAAGCACCAAAATCAACTTCTGTCTCCACAGCAAATGTTTTTTTAATGTTTATTGAAAGTTTCTAGCCGAAGTTGGGGATTTTTGAAGAAAAAAATTTTGGGCTGATTTTTAAGGTCCGGGGCTTACAGAATTTTCCATACGGGTAAATTTATTTCTGGAGAGTTATGTGTCAAAATTAAGCACCAAAATCAACTTCTCTCACCGCAGCAAATGTTTTTTAAGGTTTACTGAAAGTTTTAAGCCGAATTTGGGGATTTTTAAAGAAAAAAATTTTGGCCGATTTTTAAGGTCCGGGGCTTACAGAATTTTTCAAACGAGTAAATTTATTTCTGGAGAGTTCTGAGTCAAAATTAAGCACCAAAATCAACTTCTGTCACCGTAGCAAATCTTTTTTAAGGTTTACTGAAAGTTTTAAGCAGAATTTGGGGTTTTTTGAAGAAAAAAATTTTTTGCCAATTTTTAAGGTCCGGGGCTTACAGAATTTTTCATACGGGTGAATTTATTTCTGGAGAGTTCTGTGTCAAAATTAAGCACCAAAATCAACTTCTGTCACCGTAGCAAATCTTTTTTAAGGTTTTCTGAAAGTTTTAAGCCGAATTTGGGGTTTTTTGAAGAAAAAAATTTTAGGCCAATTTTTAATGTCCGGGGCTTACAGAATTTTCCATATGGGTAAATGTATTTCTGGAGATTTCTGTGTCAAAATTAAGCACCAAAATGAACTTCTGTCACCGTAGCAAATCTTTTTTAAGGTTTGCTGAAAGTTTTAAGCCGAATTTGGGGTATTTTGAAAAAAAATTTTTGGTCAATTTTTAAGGTCCGGGGCTTGCAGAATTTTCCATATAGGTAAATGTATTTCTGGAGAGTTCTGTGTCAAAATTAAGCACCAAAATCAACTTCTGTCTCCACAGCAAATGTTTTTTTAATGTTTATTGAAAGTTTCTAGCCGAAGTTGGGGATTTTTGAAGAAAAAAATTTTGGGCTGATTTTTAAGGTCCGGGGCTTACAGAATTTTCCATACGGGTAAATTTATTTCTGGAGAGTTATGTGTCAAAATTAAGCACCAAAATCAACTTCTCTCACCGCAGCAAATGTTTTTTAAGGTTTACTGAAAGTTTTAAGCCGAATTTGGGGATTTTTAAAGAAAAAAATTTTGGCCGATTTTTAAGGTCCGGGGCTTACAGAATTTTTCAAACGAGTAAATTTATTTCTGGAGAGTTCTGAGTCAAAATTAAGCACCAAAATCAACTTCTGTCACCGTAGCAAATCTTTTTTAAGGTTTACTGAAAGTTTTAAGCAGAATTTGGGGTTTTTTGAAGAAAAAAATTTTTTGCCGATTTTTAAGGTCCGGGGCTTACAGAATTTTTCATACGGGTGAATTTATTTCTGGAGAGTTCTGTGTCAAAATTAAGCACCAAAATCAACTTCTGTCACCGTAGCAAATCTTTTTTAAGGTTTTCTGAAAGTTTTAAGCCGAATTTGGGGTTTTTTGAAGAAAAAAATTTTAGGCCAATTTTTAAGGTCCGGGGCTTGCAGAATTTTCCATATGGGTAAAT